>JAODTT010023220.1:0-10512 GCA_025400115.1 Pentamera pediparva
CACCCAAAACCATAATATCCCCAGACGCTTCACGCGTCGCGGGGATATAATTACTATAACTGGAATGAAACGTTTGATTGAGACATCACCGAAATCATGTATACCCACGCAATGAGTGTTGACAGTTATTTCCCTTGTGAAACCAAGTCTTCCACTGAGCTTCGATTGGATTACATGATCCATGACGCCCAAGCTGACTCACTCGCATCCTCTGCACCCTAATCTACCAGTGTGCCACGCATGATGGAGCTCAGTTTTAATTATATTTCACCATCAAATTAATTATTGAAAATTCTTCTCCAGCGACGACCCCCATAACTGCCAGTTGTATGAGTTTTGTTCAATGACCCGTAACAGTCCCCTGCCTACAGCTGCTAAATATTTAAATAGCTCGATTCAATCACTGGGGGGCACTGACAATGGCTGACAAAATGGCGACACATCAAAACGGCGACTGAACTTTACGTCAATAATTAGGGGCCGATGTGCAACAATTTCCACTACAGGATAGCGTTTACCGTGATCCCTACGATCCATAACCTTAGAAGTTCATACAATTCGAACAGCCAATCAACGAATAGCTTACTGGAAGTGCGCTACACCTGATAATTAGTTAGTCGCCGAATAGGCTACCTCTATGAAGTGGATCTAAAGTGTGCAAAGTATCATAACGGAAAATAACAATAAAAATAATAATAATAAAATCCGTTTATTATATAGCGCTTCATCACTGCCTTACAGCGGTCGCGAAGCGTTTTACAGATAGTGCCCTTGATCATTAGTGACTTGCAAAACCCGCAATATAGCTGTATTTTCATTCCTGACACGGTCACATGATCGTGTTCCCGGGGGACTTCCTGATTATTGCAGCCACATGTAGCGCTCACTAGTTTCCCAGATGCACATGGGTAGCGTGAGACATCGGGGAGACGTGCCTTGTCTAACAGCACTGCGGCAAAGCCTCTCGGGCATGGGTTCGAACTCGCAACCCAACGATTATACACCCGGAGCTACCATCTGAGCTAAACCGCCAGATCCGCAAAAAGAACATGTATGCCGATTTTACGAAATAACTTAGTGAACCGCAACGATCTTATACCAAATCCCTATGCAAACGTCAATGGATCAGTGACAAAGGCCGATCTGTGAATCCACCACAAACAAGTAACACAGTCATGTCATGGCAACCGGCAATTCGCAAGCATGTCAATTGTCTACCTGATTGCTCCTGCTGGAGATGATCAGTTGTCACTCAAAGTCGGAGATACCTCACCTGCCTTCGTTTGGCAGCAATTGAAATTTGATCCGCATGCGTTGCGGTGTGCATAGGAGGCTTCGGTATTCGTCACTGCCATTGCGTTCAAGACGTTCCGGAATGTGTCGAGGGTCTCGTGGGTTCATTTAGCCATAGTCTTTAACATTCCACATGTCATAAATACGAACATTAATTGGATCCCAATTAGGCTGATACGTTTTAGATACCTTTCCAAGAACAACATTAACTGCCGCTCTAGTCTAGGATAGCGATGAAGAATACCGTTTGAGAAAAGAAGTAAATTAACTGTAAGAAGTCCTCTAACACATTAAACGAGACATTACGTTGTGTCCAATTTGAGACCAGATGTGATGTTCCACGGACACAAAATCCTGGTCTTCCCTGTGTAAGTATTTTGAGCTCTGTTTTCGATACAGTTCTATAGATACAAAATAGAATATTTCCAATTGAGACTAACTCATGAATATGACGTCCTCTTCATCGGTTATAGGGTTGCCAAGTGGAATATGTGTGATTGTATGTGACATCCTGGGAAAAAATATACGGTTGTTGGACGATGATCAAATATATTCCGGAAGTGCACGACAGTTATACCAGTAATTGATTGGATCCGCAAATGTTCTGGTTGATTGTAACAATGCTTTATATCCTCGTATGGTCTGCTTATACCTTACATTTCTAATACTTTAACCAGGCTTCTTCCGTTGGTATTTCAAATGTCATCATATGTGGACATTTCCGGGGGTTCACTCCGGGGACAAAATAAACTAAATGATAATTAAAGAGGTTTACGTATTATGTTACTTATTCACGCGGATTTCAATGGGTATCCAATCGTTGAGTTTAACGAATTGTGGTTTCAGGAAGGTTCATTTTTCCAACGTAACGTGGTCAATGGGAACTTGGAGAATGTCAGTGTTTATATGTTTAATTTGTCCTGTGAAATATTCTCCATACGTAATATGTAATTTTATTTTATTTTGGAACTATTCAAACTATTGTACATACTATAAATGAATTGCACTTTTATCGATTAATGTCTTTGTATTATTGTTGAGTATGTGAATAAACAAAGGAAAACTTTGTGAATTGGAAACACAATATACCGAACGGGATCAACGGGATTCAAGATGTCCTTTACACGACTTCTCACAGGAGTTGTATATATGCCTGAACTATACCGAGGATTGGTGATAGAGCAGGACTCTAACCATCTGCCTGTAATTTAGGTCAGTATACGGTCCCATGGGTACCATACGGTTTCAGATTACCCTCTACATTTCTGATCATTCCTCTGTCTATTTGGAGAACGAAATCTTCATTACCAGGCTAAACAAGAACCAATTACCCCGTCACGCGCGAGAATTGTGTTCCAAACGATCGATTTGATTACCTCATAATCACGCGTAAAGGCTCGCCGATACGGAAGTAGCGTAAATTGATTCCTCCCAGACGTGGACGATCGAACCAAGTGTGAATGCACTTTTTGATTCCAGCGCGCACAGGATGGTGGATTTCATACAAAACACATACATATGCCGACGAATGCGAAGCGCCAAACGTATATGATTTTCATTTGTCCTGGCAAGGACAATTAACCTCATTCTTGTTTATAATTTTATTGATAAATAGTTACAGTCATTCGCGCTGTGGTTGAGTTGTGGAGCATCAAAACTCATAATATGGAGGTCCAAAACTGGACAAGCCATTCCAAATACATTGGAAAGACACCTACGCGTAGGGAAATAATTCAGTGTCCCGCAACAATAAAAAAAATCTGCGTTGGCTGCTAATAAGCCAGTTCAACGTTACAGCATGGAGATATGCAATTTGCCCATTTGTGACAACTTTCACAACGTTTGACTCCGTCCATAAGCTTTGCTGTGTGACTCCCAGGCTCGCCGAAATAAGCAGCACGAAAGTTGCGATAACTTTGTTAAAACCAACCGACTTTAGCAAATAATTACAAGGAAGGTATCGAATTATTTACCCTGAAAACTATGGGGCTCTCAACAATCCATTATTCGTGCATTGATATAAGGTAACCCTAAACCGCATCGCACCCGAGATGTTTAGTGATTGGGGTTATACGGTACGTCTAAACTACATCGCAACTCAAGATGATTAGTGATTGCATTTGTTATTAGGGTAACTCTATAACTCAATCACAACTCTGAACCACATCGCACTCATGTTTAGTGATTGGTGCTATTAGGCCGGGTGGTGATTAGAAGTGTAAAACTATTACACTGACTAGCAGCGCTCCTACACAGCTTCATTCGTTATATCGTGATTCTCCACGAAGCTCCGGCATGACTTGCCTCCACGGGTAACTTTGCGCTTTTTGTCACCGTGGCTACAGATGTAAACATGGAAGATTGATTGTAACGAAAGTGCAGCATTTTAGTTCGGCTGTATGCATTCTAATGTTCGAACAAGTCTATTTATTCCCTTGAATGAAATATTTATCCATTCAATTGACTTACTTTCACAACCGCGTAACCATTTCGACCAGCTATTCAGAGGTTGTCGTCGCGTCACTTAGTAGACCAATCACCAGCGCTCCCGCAAACTATAACAAGCATATTGCCAATCAGACATATCGAAAATATTTAATAGCGTGTAGGCTTCTGGCAGGATTAACATTTTGAGGTTCGCTTGTGTGTTAGAGAGCTATAGTCGGCAAGATTATATAAATAACTTATGACTTCGATTGGTGAGATATTTGGGCATGAAGGTACACATAGACAAAAGTGAGTAATATTATTTTCAATACGAGAGGACTGACAATAAAACGCACCTATGAAAAACATACAAGATGTAAATATCTTCAGTAAGTTATTCACCTTGCCACGTGGAGGGGATTATTTCCATTCAATACATTTGAGTAGATTAGGTCACTTAGCATGACTGTTTGAAATTGCCAAATGCAAACATGTTTACGTGATTCGCGTCACAACACTGCTTATCAATAATAATACTAATAAAATGGGTTGCCACATAAGCCTCACACATTACCCTTCAGCTTACACATAACACTACGAAAGATGTATGGCTGCAGGAACATATACCAACGGAGGGAAAGCAGCCCATGCCTCAGCCACTCATTAGTAGGCCTATAGCCCTATACATAACATCGATACTAAAATAAATAAGGTTCCCATATAGAGACAAGCTACCCGCACAGTTCCGGATTGATCCTACTGACCGTGTATAGGGAATACTTGTTACAGCTGTTTCAGGTTTAGAACATGCATCTTTTAGGCTATATATGAAGTGTTGTGTCATTATTTATTCTATCTAGCTAGCGCATTCTTTTTCGGCTGATTATAATACCCGAGTAGGCCTAATTCAGCGTCGCCCACGAAACACATGCACGCACACATGATTACATAAACGTTTGACTACTATAACTTTAACAGTATACTCTATACATTCGAGTAGGTTAGGTCACTTAGCATGACTGTTTGGAATTGCCAAATGCAAACATGTTAACGTGATTCAGTGTTTCGTCACAATACTGCTTATCGAAAATAATGATGATAATATTATTAATAATAATAAAATGAGTTACCACATCACCCTTCAGCTACTCATAACACTACAAAAGATGTACGGCTGCAGGAACATATACCAACGGAGGAAAAGCAGTCCATGCGTCACCCTGCACTCATTAGTAGGCCTATACATTACATCAACACTAAAATAAATAAGGCTCCCATATAGAAGCAAGCTACCCGCACAGTTCCAGATTGATCAAACTGACCGTGTATAGGGAATACATGTTACAGCTGTTTCAGGTTGAGAACATGCATCTTTTAGGCTATATATGAAGTGTTGTGTCGTTATTTATTCAATCAAGATCTATAATACCCAACTGAAGTAGGCCTATTTCAGCGTCGCCCACGAACACATGCACGCACACTTGATTACAAAAACGTTTGACTACTATAACTTTAACAATACTCTGTATTGTCGAATTTTGGTGGACTTTTCAAGAGCTCAGCATTCGTTGTGCAACACAATTGAATGTCGTGCTCACTCCCAACAACAATAACAAAACTTCATTGTCAATCCGTGAATGTTTTGAACGTCCTCGAGCGCTGCAGATTAGACATTCGGAATCAGTTTTCTTCACACAGAGTGTTTTGTCTAAGAGTTTGGATACCCTCAAGAATGGGCCTGACTTGTTTTCCCAGAAAGGAGGACGAAGTCTTCGGGTCCCGGTTTTTCTGTCTTGTTTGTAATGCTGTGGCACATGGATTATTCATGAGGAGTATGTCCTCCTGACCAGTTGTCCCTTAACTGAACTAATTCAGATTGTTGAATGATAGAATCTCTTTTATTAAATCCACAAGCATTGAGCATCACCGTTGCATAGGTTTCTTGAGCATTACTAGTGAGATACAAGAGACCAAACAACAACAAAAAATATATATTTGAAACGTTTTTCAATACAGGAGAGAGGATCGTACTTTTTGCGGTAACGTCATGCACACCTGAGAAGACTTCCAGCCTATCAAACCTAATCCTGGTGGAAAGTACCTGGTTGGCTATTATGATTATAAGATGGTTTCAAGTGAACAACTGACGTCATTAATCGATTTCATATTCTCGTCTGTTTTTTCTAAACGTTTATAAAGCAGTTGTGATACCGTGCGGCTTTAAGGAATTCGATCGACATCCGGAATTATTAAATCGGGGTCTTTTCAGGCTGATAACATATATCATAGCATGCCAAGTTAATAACAATGAATTATTCACATGGCATACACGTGAATATCTAAACGTATATATATGCAACAATAAGTTTGATCGTTCGCCGTACATGTAAATCCCCAGGTACCCGACCTGGATTAAAACGCGGGGGAACCTTTTAATTATTTTGATAATGCGGCTGTGGATGCCACGACTCGTAAAACGGTTAGACTTATTGTTACTGCAACGCTTCACGCCGTTGATTAAAATAATTAACGCACTGTCATGACGTCATGACAAGTCAATGAACGCTATACCGGGCTATACTTACAACAGTCGCGCCACATGCAGCCAATCTCTGTGGAGTTCAGTTTTCTACTGAACCAATTACATTATACGCTTGTGAATGGAGGAGAATGTAGCCTACGTATGTATGACTGTATGTATGTTGGTAGTTATGTACGTATGGACTGATCCACGTCACTCTATATTCCTCATCTTCAATTTTAGCAAGTGTTATATTGCTTAGCAATTTATCCGCGTGTATTCGATAATGTCCGCAATGTTCATCACTCTGGTTGAAATGCAATATAAGGCAAACTATGTATGTACAACATTTTGTGATATGGAACACTATTCGAGAACCAATAATATGTTGTGGTTAACAATAATACGGACAATCTGTTGCAATCAATATGACTATTCGTACCCATGATAACAGTACCAATTAGCGTCAGTTGTACCGTAGACACAAATGGGCGTGTCCGTGAATGTTTTTATGGGGTTAATCGCTACAATACAATGTCAAATTAACGTAGTGTGGCTAGAAGGGGTCGTCCCGGAAACCAACTATCGTCAGCCAAAGAATCGAGTGGGTATGATTTTGCGTCGCACATGTCGTTCATGTCGATAGTAATACTTGGCAGGTAGGGAATGCAACAACGAGGTAAAAGAGAAGTCCCGAGGACAAAAACTGGCTGTCGATGGGTCGATGTGGATGATCAGGCCTAATCTAATTAACGGTACTGCGTGATGTAGTTCCGAATGACAACGTCTATACAGTTCAACAGTTTTGGGAAATATACGATGGAAGCGAGGTCAATTTTTTTATATAATGACCTTTTCAAAATGACAGAACTCGTTCAAATCTTCTTGATTGTTCAAGATTATTCGATTTAATTTCAGGGAGCAATTTGCATGAACAAAGTCTTCAGCTGCATCAGTAAAATAGTACGATGGTTTGCTAACTTCTCAACACTGGAGGTGTTTGCCTCTGCACACTGAATAAGTATAGTTCAATTTCGATCGTGCGTCAGTTTATGGTGACTCGAGTTACTCGACTGATAGTCAAAACGATGATGCCAACGTGTTTAGCCGTCTCTCATTTTGAATATTACAAAATTTGGTATGACCGTTATTAACGTAGTCATAATCCAGTATAAGTAAGCTTGAACAATACATGGTTATACTACATTTCATGAGCTAGTTTGAATTCATGATGTACATGCTGCTGCTGCTATGTTGTCATAATCCTCGAAGAACCGTCGACATTATCTTGCAAGCTGTTGCTCCTGTCACAACCATTTCTACATCCGCCATTTTCTGATGTTTATCAATCCATCCTGTCTTCGTACGACATGACCTGCTCCCACTGCCTGATCATGTCCAATATCCTTAGATGGCGTCACTTTTCTTAGGAGGGAAAGCAGACCTTCCTCTTCCGGGACTACGTTCCCTCCTCCTTCTTACCCATTGGCGGATCCATGTATTCAGTTGGTCTTCCTATCTCTCCAGCTGACCTGAAGTAGTGATCTGTATTTGATGATTTTTCCGCCTCACATCACCTCCCAAAGCTCCAAGAGTAAATCCTTTGCCTTTGGCCAACGCTTGGTTTGACGCCGTTACGTAAAATAACGTTAATCAAATCGTTTGCAATTCTCCGGTTGGTCTTTTTATTTACTGTTCTCCCTATACCTCCAGATACCTTTGTCTCAGATCTGAATAAAATGTTGTATTCTTTAATTCGGAATAACAAGCCAGATGAAGTTAGACGCGCGATATTATGTGACACTATAATTAATGGGGGGCTGGTTATGGTTGATGTCGTTTCGTTTTATCCTTCTTCATCTGAATATTACATTTTTTGTTGGAGAAATAAGAGTGATATTCCAGACGCACATGAATTTTATCAGAAATTCCATTTTGGTTTAGACGTGGGATTTTCAAATTTGAAAAGTGAGAAAAGGTCGGATAGACGTTCTTCATTATTTTCGTAGTCTCTATATTTCAGGGAAAATATGAAGGTCCTGGAATTTCGTAAGTTTGAGACACAGTTATATATTCATCGCCTTGTACATGTAATATCTAACAGGATGAAAAATACATGTGGAGAAACAAAAGTGATCTATATACATTAGCCATGTGCCGTGATCACTGTACATGGTCGTATCATGATCACCAATAATTACTGACGTTGGTAACTCTTGTGAGACTGGCCATAACTACCATAACCATTACCCTGACTGACCCCTAACTGGCCCTTAGTAGTTACTGTTAATTCATGGTCTAACCTGCGATTACACTTCTCGTGCGTAAGGCTTAGCCTATGCTAACGAAACTGGGTAGACCTACGTCCTATTCTGATAATAATATCCCCGCGACACGAATAGTGTCTGCATGGGGACATTATGGCTCTGGGTGTGTAGCCGCCTTCTCCGCTGCCGCCGGAAACATTAGCCGTAAGCGCAATAACTCTCCAACGCAATGTCTGATTGACCTAAAACTTGGCCCACATGTCTGCTCTCTCGCCCTGCCATCTCCAATGGTTTCAGAGGTGGGCGTCGTTTCAATGCTGGGGACCACTAATTTGCATAATTTACGTAACATTTTGAAGTTAGTCGGATTTGAACGAAAGTTGGATGATGGGGACTACAGTTGACTCCGAAAACGTTGGAGGTCATTTTAAGGTCATCGGAGGCTAAATTTGCATGATAAATGAGATTTTCAAATTTTGTCGGATTCGAACAAACTTGGTTGAGGTATACTACCTTCGTTCCCGATAAAAGTGTGGGTCATTTCACGGTCATCGAAGGTCAAATTTGGCGTAATTCATGCGACAACCTTGAGAGATGGCTTTTTGCACATTTTTAGACGAACCCCTTCTCTGCCTGCCCACCTTATGGTCGTGGATTTATACTCCCATCAAATGAGTTAGATACTGTTTCCCACTGATTGTTAAAATGCGGGGATGTACACGTGGGCGGTTCACCCGCATGCACATGTCTAGTTACTGTCCAAGTAATATGGGCATCTGTTACATACAGTTATAATCGTGAACACAGATTTCAAATAATATGCTTACAGAGTAGAAAAGCAACTACTTCGAAAAATTGCTGGAATGTCCAAGCGGGATGTTTAAAGGTTTGTTAAAATATGAACCAACGTAGCCCAGTATTGTGGTGTTTGGACGACTTATTGTTCCTTCTCTGGGCAGTAAGGAATAAATCTGCTTGCTAATTAGCGTGAGTTATTGAGAGAATTCGTTCGGGCACGAATTATAATTACCGACTGTCTCGCCAGTTATTCCTGGCTGCTGGTGCGCCCAAGCCCACTCAACTGTAGTGAGTACCCGGTGTAAGCACTGGGGAAGGAAACTGCTGTCCAAGCAGCACTGATCCAGTCTGGACAGAAGGTACTCTTGGAACGATAAGCCCCCGCAGCTAAACGTTGTTTTCAGCGTATGCCTCTGAGTTTCCTTCTTTCGTTTCCTTCAATCAATATACATGGACAGTAGAAGTGTTCATTCACGGGAGGCAACCTGCAATGCAGTCACTAGAGAAGTTTCCACTGACGTTAAGAAAGTCAAATCGAAGGCAAAGTATAAACGACAACGAACGCAGCACTGCTGACAGATAGTGGCGACGTTGGCCTCAATAATGAAAACATCAGTCAAGGGAACGGACGCATATTGGAAAAGAGGAGGCAACTGAATTGGCGGGAAGATCGCATGATATCTAATACGTAACTGATACGGCACACAACGGAAAGGCACACAACGGTGAAAAGGGGAGCTAAAGGCAGGGTTGATACGGAAGAATGCTGATTATAAGGATGACGACTATACATATAGCCACTAGCCAGAGGAGGAGGTCGATGTAGCAAATTAGAGTAGTTGGTGAGCCCTGTGTGAAAAGGTTGGCAACATCTCCCAAAACCAAAATGGCACCCCATGCATCTTCGCTATCGCACATCACCGCTTACTCAACCTGTAACTTGCTAACAAATGTTGGGCATGTGATCAGCAGCTTTAATAACGGTTGAGCAAAGATTGACAAACTACAACCATTAATTTTCATGAAAGGACATTTTCAGCATACGGTTTGCATATTGGTAGGTCAATAAATTTGCCCAATTCAATTTGTGGGGTTGCTGAATCGACCTGTCGATATATTCATCGAATTTTGTTTCGACAGTGTATGGTATTGTGTTGATTGTGGAGTTTTATTTGATTAGATAATCCATCAACCATAAGATGAAAC
>JAODTT010023331.1:0-15776 GCA_025400115.1 Pentamera pediparva
TGATGTGTGATGAAATACCTGCAAAGTGAATGTTGAAAAATACCTATCGGTTATCACAACATACCATGCCTTGAACATAGGGAGGCAAAATTAGTATATGTGACTGTTCTCTAGTGGAAAACATATGCATAAAATCCTTTCTATTAGGGTTCAATCCATCTGGAAACAAAACTTGTAATATAGACCTGCTCTACATAGTTGCACTTAAGTTCTGTAGAAAATTCCTCAGAGGGATGTACAGCAGAGTCATGGAACAGTATGGGATGTTCTTTGGGCAATCATGATGAAACACACATAATATATCGCTGTTTTGGTTTTCCTTCGTCTGTCGTTTATTCAGTGATCCATCTTTCAAATTGATGACGCTGCGATCAGTAACAGATATCATCCAGGATTTAGAGGTGTTGTATTGCCGTCGTCTCTGCTATTGCAAAAATTGCGGTAATATCTGGAACTATGCAGAGCACGAAGACCGAAGATTGAGATGAATAGCAACAACACTATCATGTCTTTGAAGTTTGAACCAACGCAAATCAAATCCTTACTAATTCCGCCGATTACTGTAGTGACCAAATGCTACAATGGTAATACTAGCCTGGGTGGCATCGTGTTTGGAAAACAGAGCGTTCATACTTGGGTTGCGTCTTCTTGGTCACTAAGGAAGTGTACCGTTGGTGTTCCGTAGCTGCGTTCCTAATTTCATGATAACGTGGGTAGCTAACACGTGGCCTCAGCATTTTCTCCCACCACCGTGTCATTCAGTTTAATCCAATCTAATCTAACCTCAAATCCTAGGTGTTCTCTGTGTACACAGTTGTATTACCGGCATTCTTTCAACAAACAGCATTGCCAATGTCATTGTGTGAGCGTGCATAATGGTGCAAAATAATTCCTACAATGCAACAAAAATACTCCTTGTCCTCGGATATTCAACAGCAACAAGTATTTGCTCATACCAATAACAATTATTCGAGTCCTGTATCATCTTCATCATTTCGAATGCAGTTTCTTGGTCTTCTGGCTCAGACCAGACCAGATTTGCAGGCTTCAATTGAGCTCAGTTCATGACGTGGTAGTCTTTGTCCACTTTGATATTGAAGACTGACCTCAGAATCCGCGTGAAGCATCCATGCAGTTCTTCAACAAGTTTTTGTGAGCGTGTGTTCATGAGTCGCACCCGTAGATAGGACCCTCTACTACTTTAACGAGGTTGATGTTCCTCTCTCTGCAAGGAAGGATTCCATATTTCCTCGTGCTGTCCTTAGCTCCTCAGACGTAGGCGGCAGCCTCCTACAGGTCGATATGTAGCATGGGGCTGATCCCATTGGGATGTGCACACTCCCTGAAGCACGTTGTCAAAATTAATAAATTGTGTGAGGTATGTACGAGTGGCTTAGCCCTAATGTTTACATCTTTTGACTTTCTACCGTGTTGTGATCATTCCTGAATTGTTGATAATAAAATCAATAAACTTGACAAATGTGACGTGACAAGAGCAGCAGTCGCATGCATGTTTGCTCCAACAAGAAAATATCAGATGTACTGTGATTGCTGACTACAAGCAACATGTTGGAGCATTGTGCGCTAACTAATAACTTCCACACTGGACCAGGTGTTTTTGCATAGGTGAATGCAAGTATCAGCTGTATTTAATATAGTCCTATAAGGCATCGGTCAGGTTGGTTGTTACGAACAATGATTCATTCCAAAAAAGGGGATAATGACACGATTGGGAGGGTGACATGTCCCCATGTCTGACGTTTGATCAAGGGACTTGTTTTAGCAATTGATGGCACTGCTGATAGTAATGGACAATACTCTTGAGAATGAAGTCGTCTCATCTCGCTTGCCTGTGATTGTATTCAATTATACACTGTAGCAACCCTCATCCCCCTATCATTCCAATAGATTCCAGTAATAATACACTACACACCCACAATGTTCATGTTCATGTTCATTCATTTTCCACGAGATACGATAAAGCAATGTACATTTTATAATAGTTGTAAAACGTGGAGGAGGTCCAAAAAAGCAAAAGCTTGAACGAGTGGACCCCCTTAATATAACTCGAGAAATATAATGCAATCATACAATCAACAATACCCCTCCCCTCCCCTTTAAAAGCTATTCATTAATAGCAGAAACACATACACATAAGATTCACCCACCCACCCACCCCAATCCCCTTATGGTAATCAATTGATGTCACAACACATTCTGATATACAGCTAGACCTCTAGATGAACAAGTTGATAAAAGAGATGCTCAAATATAAATCAAGTGTAATTAATATGCCCTGATGAAGCTGCTAACGGACGGTTTAATTTTGAGTGAGTTATGCAATCCATTCCAACACTTTGCTCCACTGAATCTAGTTGACCTCTGAAGATCAGTACAATGAGTCTAGTCTGTCAAGTTATCTGAGGACAACAGAGGTGAAAGTCGGAAAACCTAATCACGATAACCACTGGACGCAAAGGTGTCGAGTGTCCATACTTGTTTCGTAGGCTGGTCAAAGTACGTATCCCTTACTAATGATTTGGGGTATGGTCCAAGGTCACCTGAGGTCAAGCGATCTCAAAGTCTAAATACTTTTTGAACACGATTACTAGTGAACGCAAAGCTGCAGTGTTCATACTTGGTATCAAGGTTGACCATACGAAGTACATGATCCCTATTGTTTCTGGGTCCAGTCCAATGTCCCGTATGGGGTAATTATAGGTCAAACGAAACAAACATTGTAAACACGATCACTATAGTGAAGGCAGTGGTGCATATTATCCAATTGGAATATATGTTGGTCATAAGGAGTGAATGATCCTTATCTGTTTTGGGTCTTGTCCAAAGTCACCTGAGACGAAAAGAGGTCAAAGTCCAAAAACTTTGTGAACATAGCTATTGAGCGCAAATGTGTAGATGGTTCATACATTACATCATGTTGGAGAGTCATATTAAATACGTACATGATCCCTATTGTTTCTAGATCGGGTTTAAGGTCATCTAAGGTTTCTGTTGTTTTGTTGCCATGAATTCAGGTTATAACTAGACTTAGTTTAACTAGAGAACCAAGAGTGTGAATAATACATACAGTATAAGGACTTGTGATTTGCTAGACCCCGTATAGGTTAAGATAGGAGAATGGACCCACTGTATCAGAGCGTTATCATCTGTCATCAGAGCGTTATGAAAGGGATGGCTTATACTGTTTTAACTAGTTATCGGCGAACCAAATGATGAATGAAATATGATTACGGGAACAATTTTATGTTGGGAACACTGAGTTCTCAAATATCATTGAAAGATGATCGCACATTCTGAATTTGCGTGACATCCTCGAACCGTGACATTTACAAACCGCTATTTTTCAGGAGCTCGACCTCGAGCGCGCTGTACTGAGCGGATTTGATTACCCTTTAGAGTAGCAATTACACTGATGTGATCGACTATTCTGTGTTAGGGTCCTGCGTTTGGTGGTCAATTAAGGTACAATCTAATCACTTCGACTTTTGATGTGGATCACTTTGTCATGACGACAAGGAGTCACTACACATCGTTGCGTTCTCGTTGTACAAAAGTTTTCTTTGTGTGCCAGTATTCCAACTGCAATTATAAATAATTGAGGGCGTGACGGTCACCCTTGGACACATCTGCAAATTCCTGGAAATCCGGTTTGTACTCATTCGTCATACGGGCAAGGTGACCATTTTTCATTGAATTATAGTCCCATTATTGAGGTATCCGAAATCCTCCATAGTCCAATTACTCTCTGATGAGGCGATAATGAGTATCCTCCTGACGAAAATACGTATCTTGTCTCCCGTTGTCATAGAATAGCCTATATGTTGACTGGAGAAATAGGTTACAGCTGTACAGGGTGGCTCTACATCTCAGTGGTACATGACGGTAATCCACCGATTATGAAAATTAACACTGTCGTCTGCTGGCCAGAGTTCCAACATTGTCGCCGCCCGTTCGATTTGACGTAATCAAACGGGCTACAACAATGAAGAAATTTCGGTGAAGACTATACTGGGGGGATCTAAAGTCCCCCAGTCGTAGGCTGACCTTAAGTCAATATTAGCGCCGCCCGTTTTGTTCGACGTAATCCAACGAGCGGCGACAATGTTGGAACTCTGACCAGGAGACGTCTGTGGGGCTTTAAGCTTACTGAAACAGCATAGCCAATACAGCTGTATCAGCGGTACCCGATGCATGCAACAGCTGATGCAACAGCAAGTAATACCAGATATATGAAAAAAAATCCCAGATTGTTTACTTGGAGTGAATATGAGTCGGGTAAACACGCATACGGTTAGAATTATCACATTCTACCCAGTGTCTGTGTTAACAAATATTCCTAATGCCTGGTAGTCATCAGCAGTAAGGTCAGGAATGAGGTATGTCATGTAATAACGGACAGAATCACTTGGACAAAATGCAGCTCGATATGCCCTATCAAAACATGCGAATAGGCTTCGGTTACACGAGTCAAATTTATTATTCGAGAACTGGATACGAATTTTGATGTACACGATAACCAATATCATCATCATCAAAGAGATCGGATCAGCTCAGTCGGCAGAGCTCCGGACTGTTCGAATCCCGTAAATGTCCGATCAGCTTTTCCGTTGTGTCCTTGGGCAAGGCGCTTCATCTCTTTGCCCCTCTCCACCCATGTGCTAATTGGGGACACGTGAGGACCTCAAGTACAACCGGCTGTACAACTGGCGCTGTTTTAGCTGCTGCCATTTCTTTTCGGATTGTCGGAGTGCGTAACGGTTCCTACGAGCAGGGCAATATCTGTAGAGCGCTTCGAAACCGTTATAAAGCAGTAATAAAGCGCTATAAAGATAGGCACCTGATATTTATTAACAGGGATACATTTTCAAGATGCACACATACGACCAAAGTGAACGCGAACGAGTTTTGTTTATATCTGCTGCACAGCCGATACATATAATATCCTCCAGGTTATAACATTGATCATACGTTCCCAATGAAACATACATCAGGGAAATTACCAAAGGCAGAATCAATGCGAGCTGAAACAGAGCTTGGTTTGGCTTATGACATGTTTTTAGTTCTTTTTCTAGAAGCAATATCATAGAATAGCATTATTATATCAGAATGATTCTCTACAAACTTGTTTCAGTGAAATCAGTGAGGAGTGCCAACTATTACTATTGTATTGTTTCATTTTTCATGCCAGGAATCACCTCTGCTGCTCTTCTCTGCACGTTCCCTGTAGCTGTTACAGGTTTTAATTCATACGGATACCAGCTAGCATTAGCTTATTCAATACGTGATATGACAAGAGCTCTAAACAAAATAAGGAATGATTTCTGGTCCAAAGAGGAAAAAGACCGGAGGAATAAACCCATATTACTGGTTGCCTTGTTGATTTCCGCGGTAACATGTTCCCCTAAGCTTTAATCACGTTCATTAATATTAACACCAATGACCTATGTCTTTCTCTTTGAGTCCATATTTGAGATCACAGTTGTAGAGTTGATAGATAGGTTTGGGTGAGCTCTTTTTCCGACAGCGAGAACATTCTATCTTTTGCTCGAACCAGCTAAGCTGAGTTGAGCTATTGTGACGGGACTGTCAATCTATCTATCTATCTATCTATCTATCTATCTATCTATCTATATGTCTGTCTGTCTGTCTGTCTGTCTGTCTGTCTGTCTGTCCGCTGGAAGGGGTTGACAGAGGTCCGGGTGATTCAGTCCCCTCAATAGGAACCATGGACAGACACGGAATCATGAACCGAGACAGCGAGAGCAAATTCTCTGTATTAACGGTTACTGACTGAAACAGACCGGCGGACTCGTTAATGTTGGTTCAAGGAATGATACAAAACCACAGGTCATACAGGGGAGGCGCCGGCGGGACGATGGGAGCACTGCGCCCTTTCGTCGGAGATAAAATCAAGAAAATGCGACAAATGAGAAGGGGGAAATAAACATGTGGAAATGCAGATTTTGCTGTGAGCCTGCATAAAACTCCGTTTCTCCGTTGGGAAACTTGTGCCACGCCGGGGAACTCTGGACTACCCGTCGGGTAAATCATGTGCGTGCGTGTCTGTGTATGTTTGCATGCATGCGTGTGTGCGGATGTTCAGGCCTATGTGTGTGCACTGTGCACAAGTATGTCGGTGGATTCATTCGAATTTGCCTCAGTATACATCATTTGTTAAAAAAAAACGATCCCGTATCGACGAGAAGGATCCAGTTTTCGGAAACTTTCTGGAAACATTTTCCCATAGGCTTCCATTGAAGTTATTCAACAAAATAAATTTCAAAAACATTTTCATTCTATTTGAAACATTTTTGTGTTTGCGGTGTATTCTGGTTGATTAGGAAAGGGTTCGCAATAGTTTTTGGTTCCTCGCCAAGCCCGAAAGCCCTAGGAACCTATGTTTTCGTCATGTCGTCATGTCGTTTTATTTTATGTTTTATTTTGTGTGTGTATGTATGTGTGTGTGTGTGCGTACGAGCACGTGTGTGTGACCATCGTCGTTATCAGGCAAACTCGTGCATAGTGAGTAGGATCAATCTGAAACTTCTCCGAAAAAAAAACAAGCCAATATCTCAACAGCGGTTGGACAGAAATGAGATATTGCGCTTATATTTGGGTGGAGGATGCTCCATAGTGTGTATAGATGGTCCCAATTGTTTTTAGTACCGATCTGAATAATATTCATGATTGGGCATGGCTTAGCAACACATCCTTAAAATGCCAATATCTCAACAACCGGAGGTTTGATTTCTGTCAAACTTGTTCTGGTGACATCATCTGGCAGTGAAAATAGCTGACAATGTGTAATGAGGGCGGGTCAACGAGTGGTTTCACTGAAAGATACTCGTAAACACGATGAGTGACAACATATTGTGTTGCTCATGGGTGGTGGATGTCCCATATTGAGTAGATAGTCCCTGTTGTCTCACTGCCCATCTGAATAATATTCATGAGTGGGCGTGGCTTAGATGCAAAATCTTAGAATCAGTTGCTACGGAACTGTATTTCTTGCCCTCATTAATACTCATATGAGGGGCTGGCAAACAAGTAGTTCCTTTGAAAAATGCCCGGCCGGTAAGCACGCGAGATGAGAGACGGAATGAGGTATCGCTCCCATAATTGAGTGGTGGATGCTGAGTAATTGTCCCTATCGTCATTGGTGCCGATTTATTTAATATTAATCAGTGGGCGTGGTTTCGAAGCAAAATCATAAAATGAAAATATATCAACAACCGTAGATGAATTTCCGTCAAACTTGTTATGTAAAATCGGCCGCTCTGACATTGCATGGTTTGTCCTCATAATAATATGTAATGAGGGCGGGCAAACAAGTAGTTTCATGACAAAATGCTCTCAGCCACTGTAAGCGAAGGAGGGAATGAGTTATTGCGCTCGGGTGGTGGATGCCATCTTGCCTTACATATTGTGAGTAGATAGTCTCTTTCGTTCTTGGTACCGATCTAACATTGATATGTGGGCGTGACTTCGGAGCAAAATCCTAAAATGCCAATATCCGAACAGCCGTTGTCCTCATTTTCTGGTCATAGTGACATCAGTATTTAGGGATTGAAAACTACTGTTACAACTGTATTGCACTGTATTGTTGGTCCTCATTGATATCCACCGGGGAAATGTTTCCGCTGAACAAAACTCTTCAACACAATGAGTGAGCGACCTGAAGAGGTAATGTTCCCACACTTGTATGGTAGATTCGCCATAGTGAGCAGATGGTCATCATTGTTTTCTGTCAAAGCAATAAATATTCGTAAGTGTGCGTAGCTCGGCGTATTTTCCTTCAGATGAATGTATCTCTGCAACCGTGAACTCTTTTGTGGTGAAGCTTACTTACATTGGTGCCACGAGTAGGGCTTGTGGTATATGTGTGGGCCATGTCGCGTCTCAACATGCTATTATTGTTGATCATGGGTGGTCTAAAACAGGATTTGACAAAATTAGCAGTGTTGGAGTCGAGTCCAGCCAATCCGAATCCTCAGCATCCGAGTCAAGTCCGAGTCAAGGCCATGTGTCCGAGTTCCGACTCCGAATACCTATTTAAACTCGGAATTTTAGCAAAAGTTCACAAAAAGATGGCATTAGGTTTAAAAAGTGTATTGATCGAACGAACGTTGCATCATCTCCTCGAAGACAGACATTGTAATAAAGATTTCACACATGCTCATAAGCTGGTATAGGTTCATCAATACAGCTCAAAAACCATAGAGGAATAATAGGAATTATGCACTAGGAGAATTACGCATTAGAAGAAGCATCAGAAGAAATTACGAATTAGAAGAATCACGCACGGATGTGTCCGACGTCGTTCGTTACAATCATTACAGTGATATTTACCTGGATTTTGAAGTTCTGAAACCATCTGAACAGTCTGTGTATTCATCATGACTTAACACGTGGATCGGTTCCGCGAAACTGTTTTGACCCGTTGCTATGTGTATAACGACACAGTTATGGCTGACCAAACGAGCCCTATACGGATATAATCATCAATGAACTCTTATGTTATATTTGTTATAACATTGATAAATCTTCCCCAGAGCATATTGGTAACATTTGCAATAAATTCTTCGCTGATAAATCTGTCGAAAAGGCCAAACAAGTGCTATCATTGCTGATTTCTGATGGGAATGATACGACTGAAACACACACAGCGCAAAGGAGACAACAAAAAGCGAAAAAAACCCATTGAGGACATTGTTTACTAAACGCAAATACCGAATACAGACTATTAATTTTTAATGGACTAAATCACTGATATGGTCACGAAGTTGACAGACCTCCCCTGTGTGATCGCTACCTGTAACGGCATTGACTAGCACCCTCACAATGAGTGGGGGACGTGTCCCCCCCCCGCCCCCCATGATTGACGCCCATAACAGCAGTAGGCCTACTATACACAATGCACACTATACAAACGGACGAATAAACAATTTCTTCCTCCGAAGAGTTAAGTAAAGAAAGTAATTAAATTCGATTAAGCTTTCACTCCGAAAGCGTGAATTTTCACTCCATTGGTTGACGCGAAGCTTGAAAGAAAATTGTAGCTCATCATACATCATAGATCGTCGGAAACCGCACTTTCGGAGCCTAATTGCAACCATCTTGATGTGCCATTCTAGGTGGAGATTGAAATAAAATTCTGACATGTTGTGACTGCTGCAAACTCGGATGATTTACAACACAGCATCACGGCCTCCCAAATATTTCTGTGAACGGTTGTTACAGTAAGTGATTCCCAACCGTCGGACTGAATGTCAAGAACCCCTGCTAATTCACAACTAGAGGGGGGGAGGGGAACTGCATGAAATTTATTATCGAAACGGATCGCCATCTCTTGGAGGCGCGAAGCGTACCAAGACAATTTCAGCTTATCATACCGCCTGGATCGTCGGAAATGGCATCCGCTGAACTTGATCGCAATTATTTGGGACTGGAGGTGTCATTTTAGGAGTTTAAACCCTGACAAGGGACTCCGTTGCAAAACTCACAGACAGATGATTTGCAACAGAGCTTCTACGATCTCCCAAATCTCTGTGAACGATTATTCTAGCAAGTGATTCTCAAATCATATAAGTAGGCTACACACATCCCACTGCTAGTATACAACTTGATGGGGCCATCGCAGCTTACGACCTGCTCAGATCCAGTACTTCTCTCTTCAGCTTCTTTAGCATACCGATAAGAACTGTTGATCACTCATGATGTTTATCTTTTGGCAGTATGATTCACCTGTTGGATGCCTGTGCATTGCGGAGCCTTTGAATGACTGTTTAACATACATCTGACCCTTTTTGTTCCAGACTTTGGCATAGAATGTGCGCAGTAGTGCCTTTGAGGCGTCGGGTAGGACTCAAACACTGCATATCATGGTCCTCCAGTGAACAACATTTTAAAATTTTGAAGCCCCACTGTCGTCTCCTGAACAGAGTTCCAACATTGTCGCTGCCCGTAAATCGCCCGTTTGATTACGTCAAATCAAACGGGTGGCGACAATGTTGCAACTTAGCCCAGCAGACGACTAGGTTTTCCAGAGCCCCCAGTCGACTGTGTCGGGTTCCAGCTAGTACTCAAAAGCTGCATATTATGGTCCGTCAGTGAACACCATTCTGAAAAATTTGACAACATTGGAACTTTGGCACAGACGACTTGGAAGCTTTAAAACCCCCAGTCGTCCGCTGGCTCAAGTCCCAACATTGTCGCCGCCCGTTTGGATTGACGTAATTTTTGCACTCTAACCCTCATTATTATCAAAAGCTGATGTGGATACATATAATATATATCGTAATGCGAACACCCCTCCGAACTCGTGCCATTGGTGTCGGAGTCGGTTCCGCAATCGGCTGCACCCAATAAGAATCGCCGCCGCCGCACAGCTCCGCCACGACGTCGCTGTTTGTGAGATACACGTAACCGGAGGGAATCGGATCCGGATTCACGAGGAAGTTGTAGAGGTCGTATCTCGGGTTGCTCGGAAGCTGTGGGAGAAAGGACATGATTACTTTGGGCGTTGATTATATTGTTTTCCATTTATACTGCAGTTGGTCGCCATAGCGGAGGTTGCTATAGTAACACTTGTTGCCGTTGGTAAGAAACTTGCACCGAAAGGAGTACCTCACGGTGGGGCACCCATGGGTTTCAGGTCGAGTAACGAGGCACAGTAAAAAAAGTCAATTTGTTTGTGAATATACGTGCGTGCAATATACATATATATATATCCACTTGACAGTATCAGTTGCCTATCCTCTCCAAAGTAGAGCCAGTATTGTAGGCTATAGCTGAGCCTGACCCGATAACATATTGAGTCGTACTATAAGACTGTCCTATTTTTGAAATGCAGCGCTGATCCGAAGAAACATTCACCCGAGAAAATGTTGTGCGCCTGGAGCGCAATGAAGTTACGCAGAGAGCCCAATTGACAGATCTATTTGTTATCAAACTTTAGAAATGGACAGTTTGAGAATTTTTGGGAAGAATATCCAAATTACGCACTCTCCAATCGTCAATATTGACATCCTCTTCACATATGCAGTGTCAGCGCTCCAACGCCCCGCCTCCCCCAAGTTCCCAGCTCCCGCCTTCTCCTGTAAGGCCGTTGCTATGCAAATCATCTGAGTAAGTATGAGGTATGATACACTTAAATGTTCTTCCTACGCTTCGCGCAAACCAATGGTGGTGGTCCGCTCCCACAGTCAATCCATGCAGTTCGTCCCTCCACGAGTTGTAAACAAGCAGTGGGTTCTTGGTATTTAGTTGGTTGGTATGTACTGACTGAAATAATCGTTCACTGAAATATGGGAAGCCGTGCATGCTTTGTTGCAGATCATCTGAGTTTGCAGCGGAGTCACAAGTTTTTCTTCCACCAAACTGCTAAAATGGCACATCACGGTGGTTGCAAGAACACCTGCAGGATCACGTATAATGGAGCCTTTTTTATAGCTCAGGTAAAACTAGGCATAACAGTTCAAACCTGACGTTCATATGATCTTCCGTTATAGAGTTACAAGCCTTTTGGGCATGTGTATTGCGCAAAATTGCGCGAAAAATTGCGCATCCCATCATGCAATATTGTTGTCATACCTGCACAACCCAGCAAATATTTTTCGTTTTCCTTTGGAATTTACACAGTAATTTCACTTTTGAAAATGATTAGCTAGTGAGTGAGGATTGCTGTAGTTGATTTGGAGGTGCTGATAGTTATTTTCATGAGAGAAACGGAATCATGTTTTGCGTGAAGTTGAGTCATTTAACACACAAAAAAAATGAAATGCAATAATTGATAATTATCTACGTTGATCAGGTATGACGTCACAAGTTATTGCGCAATCGGGACTTCCCTAAATTCAGGTGACTTTGAACGTTGATAACTCTGCAGAAGAACATCGTATGGAGATAGGGTTTGGACCTATACACCTTGTTTTCTATTGTTTACCATATGAACTCTGCTATAGGCCCAATGGACCTTGCAGTGGGTCGTTGAGCTCCGCATGTGCTGTTTCCGACGATCGAGGACGTATAATAGGCCTAAGCTAAAACAATCGGTACTATCCGCGCTAAGCTTTGATAGTCAGTTTCACGGAATTTGTCCCCGCCCCTGGTCGAAGTATTTCAAATATAGTGGCGTAACATTTTCGATTGGCAAAAACTCGATCCTTACCGGGTCGCCGCCAGGAAGGATCTCCTGATAGTAGATTGCATTCATATTGTCCAGGTCCCCCATATCTATCTCTCCAATCTCTTCCAGTTGGGCGAAGAAGCATCTGGTAGTTGATAGGTTTCTGGCCACGAGGATGTTCTGGGAATGACAGGACACAGGGACATTTCAAAGTTGGTTCATGGCATATGTCTGATTCCCCAGCTCCGTCTAGGACATGCCCAGGTCAGGCTAACTATCCGCACTCTGAGAACGTTTGGGTCAATTTTGAGCCATTTTCTAGGTCAGACATTGACCTAAATTTAGTTGAATTTACCAAGTATGAGTCAAACGCTCGACCCAGGAAATCGTTTGGTGCCCTACTGACCCAGGTAGTTTCAGAGTATTTGGGAGCGCCAGATTTTCTTGGACGGGGTCCACGGTTCCCCGCCATAGCCTGGCGCCCCGAACCTTTCACAAAAGACCAGCAAATGTCTGATAATGATGTTTTTATTTTCACTCGCCAGAAATTTCCCTTAATGTAGTTTTCCCACAATTATCCACCACTTTTGTTAGACAAACTCGTGGTCGTGGTGGCGCCCAGGTTACATATGGCGATCATCCAATTTCACTGTGTGTGAATTCGTATAAGCCTACATTCTTCGGAGAAGAAAGAAGACCCATACAGGGTCTTGACCTCTGTTATCTCCGACTACAAGTGTTGGCTTAGTGTAGTTTCCGGTGTGTTTTTCCGTTGTTGTTATCTTTTTACCAGTTTACATGCCATACCTGTTAGGGTTTTCCAGGTTTTCTCTCGGAAATATATATAATCTTTTTGTTTCTCGACGGGGCTGTACACCGCCCTTCTGCTGCCCGGTTGGCACTGGCTCTGATGACTATAACATATTTGTTTCCTTCTTGTTGTCTCAACACTCAACTTGTCGCGTAGCAAGATTTGCCTCGGGCTTGTGTGTCGTCAAGATATCGAACAACGGTTGAGCTGTGAACAACGCAACTTATGGCACGTGGACACCGAAATCAGGTGCGCTGTTTTTGGAAAACTACACTTGCTTTTGACTGCATGCATGTTTGAAGGCCAATGGAAGTGTCGAACATGACTTTGGAGAATATGTTTCCTTCTGATTAGTGTGATAAAATGATCCAACTCTCAAATATACGACACGATAAGTCGGTGAAAAATGAAACGGACCTATTATTACACGATGTCTCTGTGACTTCACGGGGGGAGAAAAAAAACCTGCCCGGTGTGCAATGCAAAATTTACTTTTTTTCAAATCTCTGTCACAAAAGAATGGTGAGTTTGTTTCGAATGAAGATTCACAGAATTTGTGAGAATGGGGATGCAAGCATTCATTGTCTTCGGACATGGAAAAAATAACTTGCACCTTTCACTCACGGAAGAATAAAAAAACAGCAATTATACTGTGTAATTCAATAGCATCGTCCATTTGGGTCCCCCCTGTGACGTCATTGGACCCAAACATATGAACAATTATTGTAGAATACACAAAAAACGAGATGAGTTTGTAACTCCAAATTTGAGTTTCGGTGGTTATGAAATACGCTATTTTCATCTACGCTATTTTCATGTTGGCTAAGTTTCACTTCAAGTAAATTGTTCCTAAACGTTGAATG
This sequence comes from Pentamera pediparva, assembly GCA_025400115.1. Lineage (NCBI taxonomy): Eukaryota > Metazoa > Echinodermata > Holothuroidea > Dendrochirotida > Phyllophoridae > Pentamera > Pentamera pediparva. Next base: position 13,823 of record JAODTT010023331.1, read on the forward strand.
AGAAAATAGTCTTCCAATGTTCAAGGCACTCAAACTGCAAAATAGTCGAATAGGATTGAATTCCATCCATCATTCATACAAGACCCACGTAAACAAAGTTTCAAATTTATGTCGGGGAGACCGAGGGCGGCGATTTGTGTTGGCGGTTGGGGAGTGGAGCGCCACCATCGGTTGGCGCGTATCGTACCATAAAGATGTTCATTTCACAGACCTCCTAGATTGCAGGAAACGGCACTTATCGTGTATTATGGGACAGTAAGCAGCATTCCTAAAATTGATAACATATTCTTATTTTAGGAAAAGTTTCCCAAAAACCGATCGCCATATGGATCGAGGTTTTCACGTTGGGTGCTGTGACATTTTAATAAACGCTGGAAGCGAGGGCATGTAAGAAGCAAGGGAAATGGCGACAACCACTACATTTGCGCGAAGCTCGAGAATTTGCAGGATCCGATTCGACCAATCCACCGTACCCACGACATTGCACTGACCATATCACTTCGATGGGCTCAAGTTTTTTGTTTAAAGTTTACATCCCTCATTTTTATCTTCTCCGCTGACCAGAGGCGCATGGGATACTTTCAATTAAGGCCAGACAATATTTAGGTCGATTCCCAACAGGTGGCCGAATGAGTATAACACAAAGGTACGAAAATTGTGTACGGAAATTGTACAGTTTTGAGCATTCCATCGAAAATTCAAGCAATCTATGGACTTAGACTTATCTTCACCTGGATTCTGAATCATGCCTTTGCACAACTTTGTGGCAATACCAGCTGGCTGAATTTTCGATGCCGCACACTCTAAAAACTGAAGAGAGAACCATTCACTCAGAGTGATTTTGAAAGAACACTCCATTTGAGTGAACATTAACTCCGAAAGAGCGAAAATTCACTCCAATGGAGTGAAATTCACTCTTTTTGGGAGTGCCCTCAGTGATCACAAGAGTTATCACTGAGGTCACTCTTAAAAAAGAGTGAACATCACTAAACATTCACTCCGATGAGTGAATAGTTCACTCCTATATTTTTAGAGGGTGCACCGTGTGACCCCGTAGTGATAGTATGTGCTCCGTGCAAGCAATTGCTGAATATTCTATTTCGAATTCGCAAATAGACCTATAGGCCTATGCCAAAAAAATCGCAGTACCCGCCAGGTGGTAGACATAGCCTACCACCGTCGCCTCAACCCCCATCCCTTCAAAATGGCGATTCAATGGTTTGTCAGGAAATCGACAACGCCTCACGAAGAAGCAACACACCAAGCTGGCGAAGCAATTCTCATGCAAACGATAGCAATTGAAGGCGAACCCTTCCTCCATTGTACTCCATTGTACAAGGAACATCATATTTGCGAACACTGTAACCGGCACATAATATACTCGCGCGCATAGCGCGAAGTTTTTTTCTCGAAAATTGAGCAGCAGAATTCCCTCAACTTGATCATTTAGGACAATTTTAGGTCATTATGCCTCCGTTTTAACACGGTTGCTGCTTGATATGTCGGATACAGTGTCAGCAGAAAAGCAGTCGGGGTGGACAAAATGCATTGCGTCCCCCCAACCAAAATATTGGGGGGGGGGGACGCCGTACCCCCCGTCCCCCCATGATCGCCGCCCTTGGGGGAGACACATATGAATATAATTGTATAGGGCGGCCCATACTTGGTACCGTACCACATAAATTGAAGCAAATGGCGCTGCATATATCACTCAAAGGGTAAAACAATATTACACAAACACAAGCATGTTTTCAGGAATATTGTTTATCAAATGTCAATAGTGGAGACACGCCGCCAATACACTGATCCGATCACAGTCTATGTACGTTTGTTTGTGCTAGAGTCAAAGGGCGCAACCACTTGTTGAAAGTTGGGGGGGGTCAAATGGTCCACTTGTCAAAAGTTGGGGTCTAATCACGCTACCCACTAGCAGTATGGGGACATCCAAAAAGTT
>JAODTT010023332.1:0-10509 GCA_025400115.1 Pentamera pediparva
ATAAATAAATAAATAAATTTTCCCGGTGTTTGTTGCGCGCAGAATATACGGTGCCAGACGAGTTGAGGTAAAGTGATATTTCCCCCGCACATCGCTGTTGAGATCATCCTTTGTCAACCTATGATTCAAGAATGGACTGGGTTTGAGCTTGCGGTTCATTTGTCAGCGTGAGTTACTCAGGATACTAGGTCAGGTTGGATGTGTTAGGATTAGCCAGCTAATAACAGTAGACGTATCTGAGCTAACGCACAGCTTGGCCCGTCTAGCGGTTACCTATTCCTGGGTCGATAATGGTGGTCGGTCGCGAGGATTCCTCTTAGCCACTAACGGAAAGGGAAATTGACAAATTAGACGCCCAACATCGACGAGACGAATACGCGACTCAGCTGAACAATTCGAGATACTGCTTGACACAGCGAGACTGATCTGGCAGTCAGTATTTGGAGCGTACATGACTGTGATATATTACACTAATGTAAAATGTTTGACATACAAGCAGACGAAGGTTCATGCTTGATGGGTTCATACAGATACAGACGGTCGCGTAATTGATGGGTGGTATTAAGTTGAGAATAAGGGTTGTTTATATTCGAGCGTCTAACAGACGGTACAGTCAGGTGATCATCAGAGGTGGTAAGCAATTAATTAATAGTTCCTGATCTTCTCGTAAAAGGGCTGGATGGCTGGAAAAGGCACACTCCTCGTCATCAAATAAATACAATCGCAAAGCCACAAGGAAAGTCGCATGCATGATCAGCCAAAGCGTAACCCTTTTTCAACCGAGCTGTTAGCACAGTTGTTAGAGCGTCCGCTTTCCACCCGGGAGGCCGAGGTTCGAAGCCCGGCCGTGTTTCACCGAAGACTTTAAAAATGATATCTATTGCCTTCTCGCTGGGCGCTCAGCATTAGAGACTGGAGAAGGGAAAAATGATGGGTAGGCAATTTCCAAATAGCTGTCTGCGTGTGAGTCCCCACACCTTCGCAGTGAGGTACCGCCATACAGGCATTGCCTTCTTCCGTACTTCGCGGTTGACAATAGTGCAGTGTCCAAGTTTATGGAAATTGACACAGAATAAATGCCTAACGTTTGAGTAATTCCAATGTTTGACTGATTCTTGTTTTTGACAGCGGTACCAGACACGTACGATGTTCTGGAGGAAGTCGGTATATCGTCAGTGGAGGAGGTGAGAGCCGCCAAAGGCACAGAACCAAACAGGCCGGCATGGCGGATCAAATCAAAGATAATGTCACATGTCAACGCCAGCCAGCAGTCGCTGAATCGGTTATTCAGGGACATGGACTCGAGTAACAGCATGACGATCGTCGTCACCGTCAAACATGAACCCAAAATGAAGGGTACCCTCTTCGCAATCGACAAAAAGGACAACACCGAGAGACTGTTTGGTTTCTCGATGGACCGGAACAACGTACCGGTTCTGGTTTTCGCCGGCTTCGATTCGGGATCGCAGAATTTACGGTACGATACGGTTACCTTCGATACATCGACGAATTTAGACCAGAGCAATAAATTCCATACGTTTATACTGGAGATCGGAAAAAGAGAGGACGGCAGTTTATTGATGGCAATGAAGGTTGATTGTGAGGGCGCCATACTGAGAATGTTCCGTCGATCGATGTACGTGCCCTTGGCTAATAACTTCGATGACTATGTTCTACGATTCGGGCTGGGCTTGGACAGCGAGAGATCGAAGGGATACGCGGATCTAAAGGTACGATCAACTATTCGTCATTAGTTCATTCCACTGATGAGATAGGGCCTGCCTATAGGAGCTGGGTACGGGTGAAGGGTGGGTATACCCAGATGAAGATAACAGCACGTGAAGGTCATATTTATGCCCATGCATGTAGTTTAAATTCCTGCGAAAAAGGAAAACGTGAATTCCCTTCCATTGTCTTGTTATAATTTAGGTACATGCCAATGATACTATCCTTGTGGTTACTGTTGATAGGTGTCCACCTAGCTCAACCTGCTCACAAGTCTGGAATGGACAAAGTGAATGCATGGTTGCATGGATTATAGTAATATCTGGACGTGCTTTGAGCACATCAGTAGCCCAGCGCTACGTATATAAATAATGATGGTTATTATATGAGTACTTTTGAGACTAATATTGATTAATGTTGATTAATATTTCATATACAGTTGGGGGTTGTAGACGCAATCAAGATCTACTTCGACAGAGGGTCAAGAGTCCTGTCCGAGTACGGTTGTGAAGACGAGTACCTCCAGTTGAGCATGTCTTCTATGTCGTCAATGATGGACGAGTCTAGTGACCTCAGTCATCCGAGTCAGGTTTTCCCGTTTGACGCAGGTATGACTCAAATGATTTACCTTACACAAGGACTTATGCAGGGTGGGCGGTGTCTGATGTATACTATGATGCATAGATAAACGTTTGCAAATCAAGGGTCCAAAATAAATCTTCGCTGCATATGGAGTAAATATGCATGACCAATGAGGCTAAATTGAGCTGTACCACTGCGGAAGCTGTATAATTTTGAAACTCGCAATTTCGCGAGGATTATTACTTTTAGGAAGGGGGAAAGACTTAATGAGGTGGAAAAATATAGCCAGCGCATGTATCAATGGACGTGTAACGGTTTTTGTGAGGAAGACATTCCATGAAATTTCTCTGCGGTCATACGTCATCACTCCGTATTGGTACGCATTTTCCGTCCAGTCCACTTCATTCAGACGATTTGATGTACCATTGGGCGTTTCTCTGCAAGTCGCTGTAATCCGGCGACAACGGATTTGGACACTTTCCTCGTTTGTGCTTCACGCAAATTCAACTTCTATGGTGTTATGCCGCATCTGCATCCGCATGAATAGAATGATAGCTCCGCTGATATCAAAATAAATGCATGCGGAATATGTAGTGGCCGCAGAGGTCACACTGGGAAGCAAAGCAACACCGCCCGTGTAAGGGAATTGGGTTTTGAGTAGCGAACTTTGGTAGCTCTAACGCCGTTGTGGGGAAAAACCATGTTTGTTCCATTTGCAACTAGTTGATGCGTACTTGCAACTGTAAACTGGCATATTGCGGAACGGCACGGGTGCAGGCACACTGCGCAGCATGACTGACCACTTGCTTTTCTATACTTAGTCGATGGGATGCTTGTAATAGTGCACAAAGTTGCCGTTATCACCAAGAAAATTAGGAGATCGCATGCGAGAGAAACAAGCGAAGTGGTAGAACAATTAACAACATCTCATCAGGAATTTGAAGCGAGAAGTTGGAAATTTGTGTGACAAGATATATTATCACGAAAAACAGTCTACTGTGTTTGCATAGATGTCGGCGAATATGTCACTGCTCCTTTGATACACCGGAAGATCGACCTCTTGTTGCGCATGTTTTGTGATCTGAAAATCCTCTCTCAGCTTTGTTGTTTTGTGACATATTCTCCCAAGGAACTGATGCGTAACCAGGCGTGGAGCAATGACGGGAGCGGAAACCCGCGTTGAACGCTCCAGCAACTTCATAACAGTAAAATCATTTCACCTGGTATAAGCATCAACCGTTACTGGCATTGAACTCCCTCAGAATTGGTCTCGGAGGAAGCGTATGATTATTATTTTTATACCTGATCCTTTCGATAGATGAGTGTGGAGGTGATCTATTATAAACTGCTAATCTGAGTAACGAATGCCCTTCGGAACTTCATTCATTATTTTATTTTCTGAAGTGGTAGTCAAGGAATTGCGGAGCATTTTGCCTCCGTTAACACGGTACCTATAGAGGCTGGAGGACACAAATGTGATTTTTGTTGTCACAGACATTTGTCAGACCAGGAAAGTGGAAAAGGCCCGGGATTTTCTGTCCTTTCTTAGTGGCAACTACGAGAGGCAACTTGTTACTGTCCAAAATAAAGTGTCTATAACATTTTGGCTCGGCGTGTCATTCGAGTTTGGTTTTGTGACGAATATGGCAAGGGAACACTTGTATCATGACGTTGTTGTCATCCTACTGGTTTCCTTTCTATTTTGTATAGTGATGGCCGGTACTGCGGCCTCCAAAGATCCAATGATGGGTAACATGATACCTCCACCACCACAGGCGTGCTGTGAATTACTCAGTAATCGAGTAGATGGCATCTTGACGGTAAGTATACTATTATTATCAATATTAATTTCTTGATTTCGACTCGAATTGACACAGTCGAATTTCTTGTAGACAGATCCACAATGCTTGGTCTGGTTCAGTTCATATTGAGCAGTTGAGCGTGAACCATTCGTATGAAGGTCACGCACCTTGTCCAGTTGTTTCTTGCATTGATCTGATGGTAACATGGGAGACCTGTGAAAACTCGATATTTATCGCAAATTTTTTTTTGCAATGAAGATAATTGGTGTGTGATATGCTACACTTGCGAAAAAAGTCAGTTCACAATTGTCAATCCACTGACATCGCGTAATCGGGTCATAAATATCCGTGTTTTGTTCTTGCCAGAAACTTGAGGAGGACGAGGAGAAGAAGAAGGGAAATGAGTTCCCCGTTGGAACGCCGCCAACCTACCCAACCGCGGCATTCCCCACCTTGGAGGGGTGTTTGTTTGACAATGTGATAAGAACCATCGGGGAGACATGGAAAATCGGAAATTGTACCACTTGTAGATGTGAAGTAAGTAATTTGAATGTATTCACCTTCCATTTCATTTTTTGTTCACAATATGTATCCATCCAGTTATACCAACAATAAATATTTTAAATTCAATTGATTTAGCATTCTTGTTGGTGAATATCATTGAATACGATTGGTTCATTGAAGTCAGCTGACAGTGGCAACTCCCGTGAATATAAAACATCATCGCGAATCACCGAGGGATGCAGTTTTTCGAGCTACTGAAGAACCAAATTCGTGTGAAGCTGATTCACTGACCAGCCCTACGATCATGAATGTTAGTATCGGCTTCGTTCATAGCAGGCCACTCGGGACATATTGATGTGGAATATATGTCAATGCGGATATTATTGTGGACAATTTAATAATTCGATTCAATTGCCCACATAAAATTGAAACACTGCGAACATTATTGGCTGGTCAATTATAACACCCTGAAACGTTACCTGCAAATAATCGATTTATTCCCAACAATGATATTATATAACGTGGACAAATATTCGATTTAATGCTACCATTAATTCGACATTATGTGGACATCGTATGAAGGTATATGTTATACGTCCAGTTGTAATATGTTGGCTTTCCAGTATACCATTGACAATTGTTGTTAAATCAATTCAATTGTTTGACAGATGATCGGATTCGCTCAAACACACGTATACTGTGAGAGTATTCAATGCCAGCCACTCAACTGTGTTGACGTAATGATGGTGCCAGGAGAATGCTGCCCAATATGCCCAGGTAACTAGTTCACCGAGATTTCCCTCTACCACCTGATCATACTTGGGATTTTTCGTTTCAGACCTGAGCGTTTTCTGTTGTTTATTTATTAGACACGGTATCTCTGTTTGAGCTGTAGTAGACCTACCATACCCTTCTGTGAATGCTGAGTAGCCTCAGATGTCACTAAGCGAAAATATTGCAGGATATTTAGGATGACGTGGAAACGCTATCAGGCAATAGAATCTCTCGAATTACGGGACACTGATCTGCTGATGCTAGAGTCAATCATCAAAAAGGTTGACAGGGCTGCAAATAAGCTCACGTGGGCACAAAATAAGCGATAGTTATAGGTACAATTATCCACAGACCAAGGAAGTTAGTAGATAGGGTACGTTGTGTGAGTATGGCGTAGATTCGTGCGAAAGCTATTAGTGTCGTGGCAAATGGTGCAAACAAATAAAACGGGCAAACCATTTCATTTTAGTCACCACTAGATTAATTAGGGAAACCAATCAGTAATTCAGGAAACAATAATATTGATTGCTGCACTGTGTTTATCATCCTGTGCACGTCCAGTCACCTCAAATCCATTACAGATATTCTTAGATCGAGTTTATGAGAAAAGTTCGAATACTGCTGTAGAACAGAAATTACTTACTAATTACTAATCGTCAGTCCACAGTTAGTGTCTGTTTGTTAATAAATTACACTCAATAAATGTTACAATAGATATGATATATACGAAAATATTTTGTCGGAATCAGAATAAAATGAAGCTAACATGGTACCTAAAGTACATACTTTCAATGCCCGTTTTGATTTCACAGAAAACGACGAGATCGGGTGGAGTGATTGGTCAGACTGGACCGACTGTAGTGCTTCCTGTGGAGGGGGAGAGCAGACACGTGGGAGGTCATGTGACCGTACACACTTTACCTGCAATGGTCCAGATATCCAGACGAGACCGTGCAACAATAAGCCCTGTATAAGTGAGTACTTAAATCCATTCAACGTCCGGATAAAAACAGCCACCTAAGCATGTGTTGAAGTAGAAGTAGGCTAGTTATAACCGGTTGCGTGAAAATCCGTTTATTTCGCCCATGTCGGTTCTTATTTCACTCTTACGATACTGAGGAAACCGGATGAGTCTACAGTAGCTCGTGGTTACAGAGACAGTCAACTTTTACACGCTACAGTATCCCCCCTCGAACAGTCCCGTAACTAAGTAAGTAACATTGATCGTTCCTATCCACTTTGCTGGGCCAACAATCGCAAAACGAAATGATGACAGGAAAAAATCGAGCGGGTGCAGCTGGCATACGTTGTACCAACGCTGAGCCAACGTAACACAGCCAGCCGTTGGGCTAACACAAATCTAACAATGCAGTATAGTAGGACCAGCCATGACTCTACGAGCACCCAGCTGTTGGACAGACGCAATTTACCAACTATGGCACAACGTGTACTCTGGGGAAGCGGATGGACATTCAATTCGAACAAAATTATGGTTTTAGGTGCATTTCCGTATCGCATAGTGTATCAGGATACTGCAACATGTGGTAGATCAGTTCATCACTTGGATGTCTAATGTCGTCGCAAATCCATATATGTCAAACATGATATGCCGATCTAATTTGATTTTCACTATCTTGGGTCGAGGCCCAAGGGTGGAGTCACATCTCAATTGACCACGTGCTCCCGCCTTACAGATAGCAATAGAGAAGTTCAAACTGCGAAGACTGTAAGTGCCTTGATACTGTCTTAAGTCATGGCATGTTTACAGCCGTGGCTTGCCTGATTGCTATCTAATATAGCTGGTCTAATCTGAATATAAGTCGTGCAAGGAAAATATAAGTATATTCTCATGCATTTGGATATATAATTATGACACGTATCCTCCCAATTCCCGTAATTTGTCGCTCTCGTTCACTGCATTGACCGAAGTTGTTATAGTCGGGGGAACCACAAATAAACTTGTTAATTTAATTGATTGAGAGAGTCACGCGATACTGACCGCATCTTACACAACTGTATACTACCACGTGACATTTTGCAATTGCATGTGGTATCCGTATAGTTATGCAACGAAATGTTCCTGCAGAGTGGCGAAAACTAGAATTCAGTATGGTGTCGTGAACTCTGTTGACCGCTTAGTTGCTAGAGTTTACAGTGTACCAGTGACCCGTCTACGAGTGAAGATTTTCCACTCAAATAATGACTCTTTCTCTACTTCCAATGCCGTAACCTTTATAAACACTGTACAGGTCAGCAGATTAATCAAAGGCCGTTTGGTCAATGACTGAATGACAAGACTTTATTCGAGAACCGGAATTCAATTGAGTTTCTCCGAAATTTGGTCATAATAAACCCACAATATGAGATAAATAAAAATACGTTCCTTCCACACATACTGGCATGAATGTTACGCACACGACCAGTCCTGTTATAATATAATTTCATAGTTAGAAGGGTAAAAACAATCATCGGAGGCGATACAGTATTCAATTCTTTATCAATTGTTATTAAACCCCTAATATCGAATAGAGACTATCACGATACATGTACCCAGGCAGGCTCAGTCATCATGAACTCTAGAAACCTGTGATTGTCCCATACAGAAGCGTAATGGATATATCCTATGTAATTATGTCACGTATGTCTGCACTCCAGCAAGCAGCAGGGGTCATTCTTTCCTAGGATCCAGCATCAGGAACGTTTTTTCCATCCTAGAGTATGCACAGGGTCGTGAAGAAGACGGATCTCATTTTATTTATATAACTGAATTCGGATGAGATGAATTTCCAGTTTGTCAGCTTCTGTAGCATAAAAAAAACTCTAGTCCGTTTATTAAGAGTGCACAAGACATATTTTTTATTTGATAGAAACCGTGCAATCAAGAACTCCCTGTAACGTAACCGAGTGGGGAAACCAATCCGGTGCCCCCAAGCTGGAACAGGCCCCAAAAGCAAAATGCTAATAATTGAAGTGGACAACTATATCTAGGTCAAAACTAAAGCCTAATCCATTCTCGAATTTGTACTGTTCGAAGCAAAGATCGGTGCTGATTGTTACGCCACTGTCTGACTGTCACTTCTTATTATATTATATCACGTTCGAATCCATTTCCATGCACGTATACTCCGACATTTGACCTATACTTCCTTCTGATGATACCATGCATACCCCCATGCACAACGATCTCATCTATGTTCCATTTACTTAGCTCTTCAGTGATAGCCGTAGTTTCGTTTCCACAATTTCTCCCCTGGATCGAGAATCAAGGGTATTCCATTGGAAGACACTGACGGTTCATGTCATTACTGTCAATGACACATGATACTTAACACATTACCACACGAGCCGAAATGTCTCCAGATAGTAAATTGGAAGAAACATGGTCGGTGAATGATGACTGACCTACATTGAAGTAATGTGGTGCTGGCAACTATTCAACATTTTCAATGGAATAGATGTGAACAATCTTTCTACTGTATTGCCCAGGCTCATATGAAACTACGAACCCACAGTGTTTCATTCCATTGATTTCTGAGACTCATCATACTCGACGTAGGCCCACATTACAAGACAAAATTACTGTGATATCTTGGATGACTAATCCTAAAGTTACTGGATTCATTATGACTGCAGATAATCACAGTAGCAACAAATATTTCATATTCTGATCCGATCACACCGTAAATACAATCGAAGCTCGCTGTGACGAGAGACTGGTGTGTTTCTCTCTGAGGACCGGGAAACACACTCGTCTTTGGTCCTTAACTAGAACCTCTAGTATTTAATAGAAGAGGGGAGCATGCACAAATAGCAGACGGATACGAAGGAGACTGGATTGACGAGGCCATCTTCTACAACTGCCGAACGGAGCACCAGCTGAACTCGCACTACAGGAACGTCTTTGAAATTCATAGGAGAAGAGAAGACCGTAGCTAACATGGACATTGGACCCATCGAAAAGACAGTTGACCCTCTGACAGAGAATCAGTTGGTGAGATACAATAACGAGACTGAGGCTATGGCCAGAAGAAAATAAATTCTTGAAACGGGCAACTATGGGTGTGACAGTTTCAAATTTGTTTTATGACTCAGTTGTGGAAATCGTCAACGGCGCAACCACTTGTTGAAAGTTGGGGATCAAATGGTTCATTTGTAAAAAGTTGGGAGGTCCAATAGGGAGTCCAAATCACGATACACACTAACAGTATAGGAACCTCCGAAAACTTGGGGGGTCCACCCAAAAGTTGGGGGTTGTGACCCCTCGACCCCCAGTGGTTGCGCCCTTGGTGATCGTGGAAAGATTTGATTGGCACGATTGGATGCTTTTGTCATTTGCTCACAATAATGGTCTAAGTAATCAGTTTGGGTTTAGTACTCGAGTTACATAGTTTCATTAGGCGGTGAGACAGATGGTCCCAACACATCTATCCCTCGTTCTTCAACTCGTGTGCTTTTGTCTTGTCTCCACAGAGATTATTAACGGTAAATGGAGCAGTTGGACGCCATGGACGTGCAGCGTTAGTTGTGGAAACGGGACGGAGACTAGGATACGAGCTTGTAACGCTCCGCGGCCCTCTAATGGCGGTCGTCCATGTGAGGGGAAGACGAGAGAGCAGCAGGTTTGCGTTCGAGAACCATGTCCCGGTGAGCATCTTCGTGGTTCGAATGAAGCTGTGGCTACTTGCGCTGTTGGGATGCAAAGTGCGAGTATTGCTAAATTCAATCAGAACCTAGAAATATCAGTATGGGGGTCCTGTCTTGTTTTTGTGAAACATGTTGCATTTTACACTATATTTAACCAATGTATTAATTTTCCAGTTTCCACAAATTTTCCCAATATCTACAAATGTTCAATAAGCCAGTTCAGGGTTACAAGCGCGCATGCTCACTGCTATGCAGGCTGAGGGAATAGGAAACATTTCCCCATAGGGCTATCATTACCACCACCGTCACCACTCTTTGTGAACAGAACCAATTCATCTCATGTTTGAGTATGTCAGTGTTGATACGTATGGGGGCAATTAGTGAAGTTTCGTGCTGGTAGGTTATGTAGTTTCCGTCAGGGGAGTTTCGAAAGATCGTTTTGCCCACTGTTCGTACAGTGTGTGACTGTGTCAGACTG
>JAODTT010023442.1:0-10509 GCA_025400115.1 Pentamera pediparva
CGCTTAAATCTTCCAAGTATTTAATAGCACTGAACACCAAAACGGAACGACAACTTGGAAGAATGAGTCTTCAAGCTAGACTTGAGCTGTGGAAGAGAGGGGAGCTCTTCATAGAAATTGGCAGACTATTCTACAGCCCGGGCACAGCAGACGGGAATCCGCAGTCACCGTAAGTGTTCCATTTTGTTTCTGGGCACAGTGAGAATAAGTATATCACAACAACGCAAGGTGCAGCGGGTGTTAACATGAGAAGTCAGGTAATCTGCCAAATATGAGGGTACCATACCATGTTTGCACTCATACACAATAAGTAGTATGTTGAACTTCATTTTGAATTCAACCGGCAACCAGTGCAGAGACTGTATGATGCGATCGAGTGTTGACGTCATATCAGTTTACCACAATCCTTGCTGCGCCATTCTGCAAACGTTGTAGTCTCTGAATCAAATACACTGGTAGACCATGAAGCAAACTATTACAATATTCCAAGTGGCTATGAATGAATGAATGAATGTATCAGAATCTTTTTGAGGATAAAAATATAGTTAGTAGAAACTAGTCATACAGAACTTACTGATATGTTTATCCATTCACATATGTTTATCAAAGATAACACCAAGGTTGCGGACCTGATCACAACATTACAAAAAGGCTGTAACAAAATGTATCAGTTGTCGAAAAACGCATATTTCGCTGCTGTATTTTACATGCGTGGGTTACAATGGACATAGTTACTCATTCAAATATTTTGATCGACATGAAATTCATGCAAAGAATGTATAGTGAACTGTACTCCCGTAAGGTTTATCAGGAGAGCAATCACAAATCGGACAGTTGGACCCAGCTGAACTACAATGGTAAATTCTGGAAGCGGATATAAGTCCTGGGCATATCATACACCTGTCACATCCCAAATGAGGGAGTACGCAGGGCCGTGAAACAACCTGTTCTCCATAGGGGACTCAGTGACCAGAAGTCAGTTGACTGACGGTTGTGACGAGTTGTTCGTCAGTGCAGCGCCCCCTCGATCACGGTCGTGTTATGGGGCTAGTAGGCATTAGGCCTATTATGTCATTAATCTTGTCTACATTTTTTCCAGAGTATAAAGCTTATAAAATATCTCCTTGGTACCAAAGTCACCCACATGACATTATTATACCAGGCGGGAGTACCTCTCTAATGAGGGGCATGTTTGAAGTGGACGGTCGATCGACTCGATGGCAAATGCATTTTAAAGCGCAAAAATCATCCCTCAGACCAATAAACTCAGTTGGATTTCGACTATTAATGCCCGGATAGGATACAATAAAAGCGTTCGGATGTTTGTAAGGTCGTTAATCAATATACCCAACCCAACTTGCCTCCGCGGCGTCACATTGGTATAAGGGATATAATAATAGAACCTGCCGCATCGCGTGATCGGACAATGGAGAGTTGGGCAAAGATAACTCTCAGACCAGGGGAGAAATGTCACACTGATGTGAATCGATGAACTGAAACCGGGTAATTCATTTCTTCGTCACAACTTGATATACTGGGGATACAAATTTTCAACTAGTGTTTGTAGTCTGCAACGAATCAAGCCCAAATAAAGCTGTTGGATTGAAGGATTCCCCTGATTTTTGTGAGGGAAAAATGAAGAAAAAACCAAATGGCCTAAATCCGGCAATTCCGGCGGGATTCTCTTCCAAATCCGGCCGGAAGCTGGATTTGAAAAAATCTCAAAAATCCGGCCGGCCGGATTTGAAATCCGGTGCACCCCTACCAGACACTACTCGTGTCCGGCGGGATTATAATTTTGAGTTTTATCCACCCTGGCGGGGTCGTGTTAGCATGTTCACCAGTTACGAACACGCGCGCACTCATTGAATGACTCCTCCCGACTCACCACATTTATATGCTTTCCCCTCACAGTTCGGATTGTTGGCTGAAACCTACCGTGTATTCCATGGGAGGATATTTAGTGTCTGCGGGCAGATACCACATGACAGCCTCCATCGAGCCCATCTTTGCAAACATACTGACCCATGTGAAGCTATGAAAATAACTGAGATCAACTACAGCGACTGGGATACTAGACGCAACTCATTAGTCAATCAGAATGTCAACTGAGGTCAGCATTATATACGTTTTACGGGATTGAAACTTGAAAACCGTGCATTTTCCAGAAAAATATCATTAACAAACCAACTTTCACCAAAAAAGTTGAGTTTTACCACCATATCCTCACGGAGACAGACTTCGTCAACCTAATTCCTGAAAACCTGAAGACTTCAAAAAAACACCTTGGCAGACAGCTCTGACGAGGACATCAGCTAAGGAATGCATAGCAGTTATAACGTCGTTTTTTTACAACGCTCCCGTAACTGGCTGTTTGCATTGAATGAGAGCGATATATTATTTGTTAGAGTTAGGGATCAGAGATTACTTTCAACCAATACAGAACATTCTTGTAAAATTCGCGTGTTGACCCAACGCACAAAACAAGACTTAGCTGTCGAAGACGAGAGCCCCGGAAAAGACACCAGCCCAGCTCTAGAAGTAAATAGGCACATGGAGGCCCAATAATTTATGTATTGGATGAACCTTGAACTCTAACCCCTAACCAAATTTCTTATCCTAATAATGAATACAGTCGATTTCATTCAACCCAAACTGCCAATCACGACAGCCGTTGTAGGATATACCTAATGACTGATCTTGTAATACACAATGGCTCTTTTCAGTGCCAACATAGCAGAAGATCGCAACAGCAGTACGCCTAAATTAACAAGCATGCGTCTGAAGTGTTTATATTTCTAGTAACAAATGTAAGAATAACACGACTTCGCCTAACAGAGGGGGAGGAATAAGGTGCATAAAACCAAAACACGATATCAGCAATCTCACAGGAAGGGCTTGGCTATACGAAGCCACCACTTACAAAATCGAGGCAATAAAAAGTATGGTTGAAGCTCGTCTGACCGTTCTATATATCCAATGTAGAGACCATATCATTGTCCGAGGCCAGTTGAAGTGCCTTGTGCCACCAGTCGAGCCGAAATGTGCGCATATCCTCTCAAGGAGGGACTCAACAAGGAAAATGCGCCGTCGCCTCATTAACTCATTTAAACGGCGACCACGAACTGTCATGTTTATACATATGTATATACACACATGAAAAGACGGAAGTTCTCAGATATTTATTAGTCAAATTCAGATCTCCTCGAGGGCCTAATTATGTGAAAACGAGCTGTTGAGACTGATGACGATACATTTATTGGAAAAGTTCAATGCAACACTACAGGATAACGATCAAGGTTAAGTCTGAAAACGAGACGATACGCTCACATGAAGAGACGCACCACTGACGAAGACCCTATATACTACCGAGGGCAGAAACTATGGTCTGATTACAAAGTCTCTAGCCTATGCAAAAGGCTAATACGATATGTCGAAAATGTCGTCCCTACTGGCAGCTGGATACTATAAGTCTTTAGCCTAACAAATGGCTATTACGATGAATCGAACTTATCGTCACTATCGGCAACCACGCCCGATCACGGCAATTACCAAAGCGTACGTGGTTCGGGTCAAATGATCCGAACCCCAAACTCGTTGAGTCAAATTCCAGGATCTCGGGATGTCTCTCATAGCAATTAATCTCCTGCACACCTGGCTCAAGAGCGATACTAGATGGTGACCCCCTTACTGAGTCAAGTAATCGGAATTGTCAAAATCTAAATTAATAGGCAAAAGAACAATTGATATTGCTCGAAATTCGACGAGATACTATCAATGACAGACATTGTCTTCGCGGGGAAAGGCTGTTAACGGCGCAAGCACGAAATTCCAGCACAAATTGGACTGTTCACTCTTCGTGACCGCAGATTAGGAAAAACATGTGTATGAACTCAAGAACAATCGTTAAGAGTCTAGACAAAATTTAGCGACTATTGAAGGGGTGGGCAAGAGCAAAATTCACGAAAGCGGCGAATATTGAAAGGTTGAATAATATATGTTGCAATTTGCAAGAATGAAGAACGAATGTATGTATAAACATGTTGTATAGAAGAGTGATGATTTTAAATGGAATGAAACCTCAAAAAAATGGGTAGAAAAACTGGCTAATCAAAGAGCAAATTCCGAGCTAAGCCCATTACTTATCATTGAAATCAATTCAGTTCTAGTTGGGCATTTTTCATTTTCATTAACGTTGGAGGTTCCGGCATACTTGCGAAACATATTTAAAATTGAGAGAAGCATCACTATCTACTAGAAATATTGACCCTCAAGAATGATTCATATTCCAAATCTTAGATTAAGATTGTCATACCATTCATAAGTTATATATTCACTCCAAGTAAGAGCCGATTTTATAGAGTTGTCCCTGATTTCAACATCAGTCAGGTGAATTTCAAAAATTTTACTGCTGAAGATTCATACAGTTCCATTGTACAAATAAGGCAGTGATAACGAAGCCACCTCGCCTGAATGGTAATGATCCACAACTGTACAAGAGGCCTAATTCAGGACTCGAGGGAGCAGGGATTTTTTTTCAGATTTAGATTCTCCAATATCTAAAATGAGAAAACCGAACTAGAAATAGAATACAGTATTCATATTTTGACTACACTGAGTTTCGGATTTCAATGATTCATCACAGGGAACGATTAGGCTCTTTAAGCTCTCATCTTCGAATTTCGCATGGGAGACTATATGATTCAATCGGCAATAATTATCGAGGACTGCGAAATCTCATCCTCCTTTATCGATAGGATGGAAATTAAGTTTGTCAAGATAATTCGCAGTTGTGTGGGATGATATCGTTCTTCAAATCTCGATCATGTATTTGGATTGCACACAAGCGATGGGCTCGTGTGACTTCATACAATCAAACTGGTTTGCAGCATTTGTTAATTGAAATTCATTCATACTTGATGACTTTTCTGACATGTGATTGGTTGATTCCAGTCAGCTGACCGTGTATTATCCTGTAGATATAACCACGGCAACATATCAACCATATAGCAACCAGCCAGTGATTGACAGAAATGACGAGTCACCGGCGGATGAATATTTCGGTGCCAGTGTATTGCGAAATGCCTCGTCTGCTATCGCGCGCATGCCTATACTACACAAACAGCCATCCGAGAGTTATACACATGGCATTCGCAGGAGTGGCAGAGCGTATGTAGTATGTACTATATCTAGGCTTAGTTTGATATTGATCTGAGAACAGCCTAAGTTTATAGCCTAGAGGTCAAGCCCATATTGCCTAGCACGAAAGCGCATTAGAGACAAACTCCACCGTATGAACATCCTATAGTCATGTTTACATTTTAACACTATAGACTCTCAGGCTCAATAGGCTGAATTTGGACAGCAATGAGAGGAATTTGTTACGTCGGAGTCTAGGACTAGCCCCCCGAAACGCTGTTGCTCACACATATGTCCACGTCTAGCCCTGAGGAAGGGCATCAGATTCCGTTGCACTACATATGACCTACACTCATCTGAGTCCTAATTAGGGTCTAGTCCTCGTCCAGCGTAACTGCATGTGACGATTAGCCCAGGGGCAGGAGTAGCGGTTTAAGAGGTCTGAGGGTCCATGCCCCCTTCTTTGGCAGTTCGAACCCCTTGAACAAGGGGTGTTCCCCGCTCAAGGCGACAACAATTCATGATAAATTGCACCACATTCACTGTAGGCCTAAATTTTGGCATATCGACCATTTCGATAATAAAATTGCAGTATCGGAACCTCTATATTCAAAAGCCACCGCTACCCCTGCCCAGTGCTGTAGTAGGCCTACTTAGTAGTACGATCAACTCGCCCGAACGTCACGAACGTGGTTGTGGAAACACACCACAGGCCACAAGAGTTTGAAATCAATCTGTCGGCCTCACTCAGCACAAACTCCAGTTATCAGCCAAACCTGCGCTCGCAGACTTTTGAGGTTACATCGTATGATTATCAGCTCAAAATGCCAGTTCCACAGTCCTGTCAATGTATCGAAGTATGAAACAAGTTTAAATCCAGAAATCCATGACGAAAAACAATGATCCAAGTTGCTACAACTTTGATGTTGTTTGCGCCGCGATGACCAGGTACAAACTTTTCAGTTTTGTTTTGATCAGTTATTGGACAGTGTTAGAGTAACCCGCATACTCACTCGGGCAGGTATGAAAGAGATGATTAGTTCACTCACAATAGAATGAAGTGAGGGGAAGTTTCTCAAACAATCGAAGTGAAATATTTATAGATTAGGCCTATTCATTAAATTTTGTGTAAAACTTCCCTGTGTGCATTGGAGCAACTGTCGGGCTCGACCATTCATCTTTATACATCATTGTTCGGACTGTTAATACTGTCACATGTAGATGATTACTATGAATGGGAATCACACCAGCGGGATGCCGCTCGAAGGATTGGCCGTGTTAGTTTATCCCGCGTATGAATATCATATAGTGCCTAATAATATCGAAAGTATCAAGTTCCATTGAAAGAAATGAGGAAAATTGTATAATTTAGGCCATTTACCTGGATTTTGTTTGAATGAACGGGTTTACTCAACGGGTGGGCGTGTTTATATTCACCTGATAATGCACTCCCGGGAGTTATTGCTATCGCTGGATGCACTCGGGCTGCGCCCTCGTGCATAGCTCGCACTAACCCCCGTTCGTGCATTTTCATGTGGATATAACCACGCTCACCCGTTGGATAATCCCTAATTGTAAATATATTTATAGCCCAGTACATGTATGTTCTGATGATATTTGTTTAGTGGAGTTGTTTGGGCTTGATAAACGAATGACAAAAAACTGATGAATTTATCAGAAACTTCGAGTAGTCAGTAAAAGCTCAGGCGAATTCGGGGTGATTCGATTCATTTTTTTCGAAAATGTCCATGAACTCGATGACCTTCCCTCCAAATACTCCTTTGAATTTCTTATATCAATACCAATTGGGGTCATCGTCTCGAGCTTTGGGGCGAATACTGCAGATCAGACATTTGGAAATAACCTGCCAGATTATCTTGTTTCGTCTGATAGTTTGAATACCTTCAAGAACTGTCTCGACTTGTTTTCTAAGAATTGTTGGCATGTTCTTTAGGCTATCTGTTATTCATCTCTCTTAAGATGCTCTGGCATCAAGCATTCATGTGAATTGTATCCTTTCTTACCCTTCATCACCAAACTAGACTGAAGGATTGTGCATTGAAGCAGCCCATTTTCTTTCCCTAGAACAGCTGACTAGCATTGTTTGCGACTTCACCTCATATTGATGAACACTTTCGTGAAATGTTATTGGTTACATTGTGTGAACAGTGTCACAATGGTCTCTCATTATTCGCTCCATGTAGAATGCTTTTGTTAGATAAATGGACCAGTTGCCTGGGAGATAATGAACCAAAACCATGAATGGGGACAAGTTACTATCATAGTTCAAGGCACTTCAGAAAGCCTGTGTGTGATCACGGTGGGTTTATGTGACACGACGTGCATAAAACAGGACTCAGTCAGATTTGGATTTATCCCCGCCAAGCTTTATGAGCTGTCATGATTGCTCCTTCCTGTGTGTTATAAAGGCAGACATTGCATGTGCGGAGATCACAGAGATTGCCTTCCTGATTCTTTGGCGTAAAAATGCTATTATTGTGGAACCTATTTCAGATCTGGGAATATACAAAACAGCCTATATTTGCATGTTTTTTGAATGAAAAGATGTTTTGTGGTTAAAGCAGAACAAAACTTCCAATCACATTTCAAGAATATGCTAGGTGTGATGTATTCTGTTCCAGTACCTTTTCGATGTGTTGCACCCTTCAACTCTTTTTGACAAGTTTTCAACTATGGGTCCAGCTTCCCAACTTTGGAATAGTCTCTGCCTTATGAAGAGTGATATCGATTGATTTGGAAATCGACTGATCTAGAGTTTTGAAACTTTCACAATACTGCCTCGCTGGAAAAGGATCAGAATGGATTATTTTCGGGTCGGGGTCATTCACAGGGAGCAAATTGTTGTGAACTGTCGCTAAGAGTTCGAAATTGTAACGAAGGGGCCTACAAGGCAAGCAAGCATGCATTGTACGTACGTAATTTTATTGATCTTGCCAGACAATTTCTTTGATTTATGACACAAGATACAGTATCATGATCATAGTTCGAAGCACTTCAGAAAGCTGTGTGTAATCACAATTGGTTATAAAGTGACATGACTGGCATATAAAACAGGACTCGGTCAGATTAAGGTTTATCCACACCAAGCTTCATAAGCTGTCATGATTGCACCTTTCTGGGTGTTATAGAGCGGACATTGCATATGCGGGGATTATAGAGATTGCCTCCCTGATTCTTTAGCGAAAAAAGAAAAAGATAAATTTAAGATCTGGGGATATAAAAGCAGCCTTTATTTGCGTGTTGTTTGAATAAGGAGGTGTTCTATAGTTAAAGCAGGAGAGAACTTTCCAAGAATATTCTATAGGTGTGATGTATTTTGTTCCAGTTACTTCTTTAACGTGTTGCGTGCACGCTTCAACTGCAAAACTGTAATAACCTGTCTTTGCGAAATATATTTCCTTGCCTTATGATGGGTGATATTGACTGATTTGGAAATCAACTGATTGAGAGTGGTAACGCTCTCAAAAATTTCACAATACCGCTATGCTGGAAAATGATCGGACTGGATGCAACTATAATATGCTTCAATTGTTTATGGGTCGGGGTTATTCGCTGACTTCCATGCACTCCGGGTAAGAGTTTAAAAGTGTAATGAAGGAGCCTACAAGGCAAGCAAGCATGCATGACATCGTACGCAATTCCATCGATCTTGCAAGGCAATCTCATTGATTTAGAACACTGTTTTTATGATGCACTCCCCTCCCTGTAACATCAAAGAAAGTCGTGGAAGTGAAATGCCAACTGAATCCTGGAAACATGGTAACAATTCGCCAGCAAAGCTTGCAGTTGCCTTGGAGAGGCCTTCTCATTTGAATTTAATGTGTTCACGTAAGAAAATTGGATGTCTAATCGTCTTGTACAGGACCCTGTGTTGTACGCCGATGATTAGGATGCAATTATGCACATTGCATTCAGCCCGAGTTAATATCACTGTTACCATTGTTTCTTCTCTTCTTTTGTTATTTGCAGATAACATCTCTCCCTGGTATTCCCTCAAGTTTGTTGCAGTTCCGTCTCCTGCAAAAATATCCTGCCAAGAAAATCAAATGAAAGGAGGAATTTTGCAAACTAGTTTCATTGGCAATCCACTTACTGCTGTCTGTGCCTGTTGATTTGCCAAAGTTTTTCAATAGGGCATTTTTCAAAACAATTAGGTGAATGACACAACAGCGAGATGCGTTTTGAACTCCAGATTTGATGAGATTTAGGGTTATGAAATACACTCTTCTCATCTATCTGTGTTAGTTTCAAAGCGAGCCCCGGCAATTTGAAAAAAAATCTAAATTCACGCTCCCATTGAGAATTGAGGAGTGAAACACTATCTATATGCTTTAGCACATTATTGAAAAATAGTCACACAACTTGATCATGCATGGTTACTGTAACTCTGAACGTTATGGAGTGAATATCAGAATCGATAATTATACAGGGTACGACACTTGAGTTGTTAGAGAGAAAGGTCTGGTCGGTCAACTACTGTATAAATAAATGAGGTCAGAAAACATGGCAGATAGTTCGACCAAATGTTGTACTTATTTGTCTTGGTGGCTTCAGGCATAGTTAATGTACAAACTAACCCATCTGGTATTGCTGGTATGTGGGTGCTTCAAAGTATTGATAGTAGTTGGGGATGAGATTCATTGTCAAAAAGTATATATTTTTGATGCTGTGATAATGGATTTGTGAAGGTTCACGGTGAGGTTTTTTAACCAGGTAACGTTATATTACGGGTCTTTTAATAAAACAAAGATGTAATCCACCAAGTAGATCAGAGAACATTTGGTGTTGATAGTTGATGGAATCACAGAATGCCTTTATATTGCCGGATGATGCATTTTATACTATTTTTGTCATCTTTTAAACTGAAATTATATTCTATTGTTTATGGAATTTGTCATCTTTTACATCATCTCATCTTGCATTTTTTCACAGAAAATTGATTTGTAACAATGTACTTTTCCATGATTTAGTTGTATTATAAGTATTTTTTTCTACAAACGCATGTGAATTGGCACAGGTGGTATAAAATCAGCAGGTGACCTATACAGTGACAAACAACAAAAATTATCCCTGTGTTTTTCATGTTGGAACTAACGAAGCCTTTTGAATTGTTCTGTTTTCTTTTATAGTTCGGCCTGTTTACAGTATGTTTCTTCAATGGAAATTACACTACAGAATTGTGTGTTCCGTATACATTGAGCTGGTAAATCTAATTAATGCATTTCATCACAATTATCTCTTTTTTCTTCTTTTTTCTCAAGGAAAGGTGGTGTCTGACATGCTACCATATCTGACACATTGCGCATGCCAGAAAGTGGGCCAATTGCAAATAACACCTCTGAAGCTAAA
>JAODTT010023553.1:0-10506 GCA_025400115.1 Pentamera pediparva
AATATTATTATTATTATTATTATTATTATTATTATTATTATTTGCCTTACTCGTTTCTCCTCATCTTGTCACTTTTTTCGGTTACGTCTCCCACGTAATCGCATCTTAACCTATCCTCTCGCTCTTTCTCCCTTGCTCTCCGCGTGCCTCGAATATGCCTCCCCAGCACGTGTTCCCACCAACTTACATTCTCCAGCTGTTTAAAAGTGGATTCAACAAGTTGGATCTTTCTTCTTTTCCTTAGTATATTGTGCGTGGGGGTTGCCTTCAATCGTATGGTAGTTATGGTCTTGATCTTCCCATGTCACATTGTTAACGAAACAAAATCCATGAGAAGATTGCATGCAATGAACTACATGATTTTCAAATTGGTTTTCTGGCGATGAGTTATCGATAAATTAGGGAAAACATGTGCCATGGTATTTGACAATAGCTGCACATTTGGTAGGCTATACATCTAAATGGTGAGCACACATGTTCTTAAGAATCGAAACATGGAGTCGATCTCGTCCCGCATGGATCTTGTGTTCTTACATTTGCAATCAAATACCCAAGGGTGTATTTTGTAACAATGAATAAAAATCTAATTACCACAGATATTGTCATAAATGTAAGTCTTTCATAGATTTAATACCTTCTGAAATGTAATGACATTGTTGCTTATCGATGTTAAATCACCTACATTTCGAAATACACCAATGACTAAAATATGCATAACTGAAATACTGTGCTGTTGCACAAATTCCTGATATAAGTGTAAACATGTGACCACTTTGCAGTATAAACGGAAATTTAGATATGGATTAACAACCGTTTGAGACAATTTGCCAATTGTAAGTCCCGTTAGACCGTTGCTACTTACAGAAGAAATGTGAGAAATTTCTTAGAAATATTGACATCATTTCCAATTGATTTTTCTCTCGATGTCTAAACCTAAGTAGTCGGAGAAATATGACACACAAAGTAGGCGGGGTTCACATACTTGGTGGAAGGGAAGGGTCGGGTTTCAGTTGTATCATTATCAGTATCATTATCTGGGAGTGGACGAATTTTCTCTTCACTTCATCACCTTGCATCAATTCAATATTTACATAATCATATATTGAATGGAATTGAACAACATTCCTCTCGTGATTCACTAACACCTCTCTCAAATAGAATCTAGCAATATTTGCAGCGACTCAATGTATATTTTAGGCGCAATAGTTTACTGGGGAAATTTTGAAGTTTAGATTTTAGTCCGTCCACGACAATTAGGCCTACTAATAAAACTCCCCGCGAAGCAGAACTAGGACAGTATAAATGGTGACCAAGACGGATATTTACATAACAAAACGTCAGCAGAAATGCAGTCTGGCAAGTTATATTCACGAATTTTCGAACTATTTCCCCTTCTGCAAACAGGAGAACTAGACTTCAGCGCCCTAGATTTGACTAGCAGAGCAAAGAACAGAACTTTATTGTGGCAAGGAGAGAGGAAACTAGTTTCCAACACATCGTGTCCCGATTGGCTCCATGAGACGATGGAGCGCGGCCAACAGTATCAAATATCTGACCCTGCAGAAGCTATGAGAGAGTGACTAACGCCAATGCTGCTTCCAATGAGCTTTCCTTGTTATTTGCTGGCTGACCGATCTTTTTCATTCCTTCCTTCTTACAGGTAATTATCAAGACGGAGGGTAATCGGATGCACTCTTTTGGATCCATAGTTGGATATATCAAGATCGCCATTTGATGATTTTGTTCAGATAATTGATCGTTTTTTATTGATGTAAATTCTGCAAGTGAACTATACACCTGTTTGATACTGAACGTGGGCTCTGATCGCCTGTGGATGTGTACCTTTCGTTTGTACCTAGAATTGGTCATAAAACAATGTGAACGTTCAATTTCCATCAGCTAATCGTCTTCAACCCTATTCCCCGAACTCGTAGAAGAAACGAGGAATAGTTCTCTTTCGTATATTGCTATGGACAACATATGGTTGTGTTTACCCGTCGTAGCCGATCTTACAAAAACACGTAACTCAGCACTGTGGAGGGGAATCAGTTGAATCGTTACGTATAGCTACAACTATTTGAAGACACACGAAACGCAAAGAGCGCTTACCGGGTCGTGCCAAGCTCTTGCTAGACTGGACTAAGCCCCTTACAAAAATACATCTACTGATACAATTTCAGTTGTTGGGTTATGTGCTCCTAGACTATATCAAAGGGTATATCTTCGCGCGGTACCATCATTCCATAAAGCAACGTGATTAACGTTTCATTGGATTTGATATGCATTTTATCTGTTGATATACGCCACCGTTTACATTCAAAATGGATTACTCCTCCGGCTCCAGCTCATCCTATGACGATGAGAGCGGAGAAGGATCAGCCCCTGTTTGGGTGGTTGCATTGATAAACGTCCTCCTCTTCTTCCTCACCGTGTTCGGTAACTTCTTGGTAATCCTAGCGTACATCCGGGACGAGAAGATCCGACGGACTGTCGCCTATACGATCATTCTCAACCTCTCGATCACGGATATCCTAGTCGGCATCTTCATCTTCCCTGTCAACACCCTCTGGTGGATCAACGACAGATGGGCCTATGGAACGATTGCTTGTAAACTATGGCTTGTCCTTGACTACTCGGTCCTATCCATGTCGACCTTCACGATCGTCTATATCAGTCTTGACCGCTATTGGCTCCTGAACATGGGTCTCGACTATCAGCGATTCCAGACCATGCGGAAGGTTCTGGTCGTTTTATCCATAGCGTGGGTGATCACTATTATTGTATATATGTCCATCGCTTTTATCTACCCTGTTGTAGTTCTTCATGAATTTTCACTCGATATGGAGGGATGTGATCTGGAAGTGGTACAATCAACTTGGTTTAACTTCTTCGAGTTGATCGTTCAGTTCATCATCCCGTTCACTGCTTTGGTTCTCCTCAACTTCAATGTTTACCAGAACGTTCGCGAGCGCGCCAGGGGACTCGTAACCATCAAATATGAGCTATCCGACGGTTCTGGTGTCAACACTCATGACGGTAGCGGTGCCAGGGAAATTTCCACGACCAACATGGAAACTAAACAGCCGAGCGAGACAATGGAACTACAAGAACAGAGACCAGTGAATGAGCCCGATGTGATCTCCACGCACTCTTTGAGCATAGTATCTCTCGAGAACGACCTCGGAACGGTTGTTACTACGGACGGTGAGTCGTCTAGACCTACTTCCGCGTTGGAGCCAAATAAAATTGTTACCTACGCCCCACTAACCGAGACTCAACCACCGCTGGAAGTAGCGGGATCCGTCCGCCTTGGACTGAAGCCGAAACATGAGGCGCCGGTGGAGAAAAGGAGGCGAAAGTCGCACTACCGCCGGGAGAAGACGGAGTTCCGGAGATATCGGAAAGCGGCGATAACTCTCGCTGCCCTCGTGACAGTGTTCTGCCTCTGCTGGCTGCCGTACTACATTTGCGCAATCATAGGATCCTTCTGTCCCGAATGCGTACATTGGAAGACAACGGAGGTAGTCACTTACCTTCAGTGGTGCAACTCGACCATCAATCCCTTCATCTACGGATTCACCAATCTCCTCTTCAGGAGAAACTTCGTCAAGTTCCTGCACGTCGAAGGTTTCTTCAAGAAGAAACATCTGATGTCTGGATCGTCCGCTTATTAGAAGGAACACCAGGAGATGGTAGTCGGTGGGACACGTTTTTGTCGCCTATCTACGTTTCACCGGTTGCAGACATGAATCCACTTTTTTGTGATCTGCGCTAATAATAAACATTCATATCGCTTGTTCGGTCCTTGGAGTTGAGTTGTAATAAGTTCGTATACAGCCAAAATGCTTAAGGCTAAAGCACTTATGTTTAGACCATGCTGACTATCAGAACCAGGTGTACACACTCGTTTTGTTTTCTCAAATATTGGCTACACCGTATATGTTATTAATGCGCCATCAACATGGCATCAGAGGAGAACCGTTCTGATCTCCTAATATACACTACCGAAGAAACTAGCACTCGAATTCTTCTGGTTGCCGACTTTACCCCTGCGCTTTCATCCATTACCTGCGCTCTCACACAGGACTCCCCCGACTTAAGGAGGGAATCACCCTGAGAGATGTGTTTGATATGTGTCCTGTAATGTGTCCTGGAAAATGGCAACTCCCAACATTGGGGCTCTCCCCACCTCGTTCGAATTGCCTGCCTGTCAGGAGACGCGTGGTAACAAAGCTTATATGGAGCCCACTGTCAAATTCCCTCACGACTGACAGCCCCATCCGACTCATCTACAGAAATAATAATCAAACGACCCTGAGACTTTATTAATTTCAGTGTAATATATGAGATGTTGCGAGTCATTTTGACGAGGGTATTCCACTGACGCCCAACGTATTACGTAAACTCTGAAAGAATCTACTCGACTAGAATACATATCAAATGGGCCACGAATAGATTCTAATCAAATATTTGAGTGGATTCTGTTCATATATGACTATTTTCTGTTCAAATATAACAATTTTCTATTCGAAATTGAGTAGAATCTAGTCAAATATTTGACTAGATTCTATCCGTGGCCCATTCGATATGTATCATTTGACTATATTTTTTTAGAGTGTGAACGCGGGGGAATGGGATAGATGTTTATGCTCAATACACAGGCCACCAGTTTGAATGATGATAGGAACACTCGAGGATTACTCATTCTATAGGAATCAATTATTTGTTCGATGTGTATTCGCATTCGTTATTTCAAGTGTATCTATTGAATAATGAATGGATTATTTAGAAATTATTCTTTTACAGAAGCTTCTATAAGACGGCGATGATTGTTCTACCGATGTCATTAGAAGAAGCGGAAACATATGGTCTAGTAGCGGTAAATTAATCAAACTCAAATAAACTCAAATTGTCAAATCGACTGTTCTGCATACCGTTGGGGATGCTAAGAAGCCCAGTGTATATTACTAACATCAAAGACACTTTTGCGACCATCCACTGATAGCATTATATAGAGAACATTGAATTTAGGTTATTTTTATAACCAAAAATGGAAAGGACGATATCAGATAATTAACACATATGTCTTTTAACTCAATGTTAGGGCCATAACCTTCAATGAGAATATTTGTGTGACCAGGATGACAGTAAAGGAAATGGTCAAATCATTGCTCATAACCGTTAACAGAAGGTAGCAAAACACGCAGGTTGTTTTCATATTGTGGGCACGAAGAGTAACAGAATTATACAAACAACTGTCTGCCTGCCTGAATAGCATTGAAACCGTTTCGATTTTGTGTTTTTAACTTTATCTTCATGTCCAAATTCCCCATGTGTTGAAGTGCTATGAGCCTTGTAGTTTCCGCCTCAAAAATTATGGCAGGAATCACTACACAGCATTGTGTTCTTGTTTATCCAAGTTGTGCCGACAGAAGCATCAAACAGCACGAGTCTGTGGATTGCAGTCGGACAAATAACCCTTCCTCCTCCGTACTATTCAACTTAGCTCACCTTGTTAAAATTATCGCGCTGAAAACATTCATTATATGTGCTAAATTAGCCCGCTAAATCAGGGGGGCTGGCGCTGCGTGGCATGTCAACAGTAAGACCAACTCACGTACCCGCACAAAGTGAAGTATGTACGTTTGTGTTATACACTTGAGTTTACTCGCCAGGACGTCCTTCAATCAAGTACCCCAATAGTCATGTATTAGTGTTTGCGTGCGTCAAATGATCTCATTTAATAGTGACATTGAGAATTTGACTGAATACATTACGTCACGTTACTTGTCCTTTTTGGTATGGTCAAGTATGATATGCCATTGTTCTTGTAGGAGGCCTATGCTCGCAAACTTGTTTAGTCATCACTTTTGTGATTGCTTCTACACACTGCAATTTGGCGGGAGGTTGCAAAAACAAGCGAATTTGAAAATGGTGACCTCTATTACAAAAATTATTCAGAAGTCAGTATGGATTACGGCAGTGTTTTTCTACCCCAGACAACCATTTTCCGTCCGTGTCCCATATACTGGCCTACCTACTAATCACAGCGACGACACCTGCAATGTGAGCCTCGAGCGCAACCATTGAGTGGCGCGGAACATACAATAAATATATTGGCCAACGGTACCTTTCAGATGGTTGAAAATTGCTCTTCAGTCCTATAATTCAACAGCGAAGTAAACAGTTAAACACACCCTTGGTTCATTTCCGGTCTTGCCAAATAACCGAACGGACTTTTGTACCGAAATATGCTTCAATGTCACCGTTCCGCAGCATTTTTACAATAACTGGGATCCACTGAACTCTGCGCCGAGGCCTATGTCTGGGTCGGTTGCTGGTAACTGCCTTACATCAATGTTCATTTGGACTCTTCGCCAGTACGGGTTCCATTGATGCCTAGGATGAGACAGTGCTGGGTATTCATATTCACGTGTCTTCCGGATCTTTTCTTAGCAAAGACATCAGTAGAACCCGTACTGCTCTGAATGAACATTAAGGTGGAGATAATGCTGTGAAATTACTCAAGTATAGATAACGACCATTGTGGATCTTTATTCATACACAGTATTATCGTTATGTAAATATCATTCAATGTAATTCAAATGCTTTTGTATTTGTTCCTAAAGTGATTTTTATGGTTTTGCTAATATTGTTGGGATTAATTTGGTTGACCATGTCCAAGCTACGAAATAAAATGACATAGCATCGATCCCCATGCTGTCGCTCTCCTTGTGTTATTTTGTTCGTTTTAGTATGATGATTACTCTGTGGGTAATATACACATTTATTGTGGAGCTGTATGCGTAAACAGTAACAGCCTCTGTGTTTTCATGCGAGATACAATGTAGCAAGGCTAATGGACAGATGGTTATTATCTGCCAGTTATCTTTGGGTACATGTGTACCATGGTGGCTCAATCGGCTGAGACGTCGAGCTTGAAATCCATAGGTTGTGGGTTCGAGGCCACGTTGTACCCATGAGCAAGGTACTCTACCCCTCCTCCGATGTCCTGTGTGGCAAGTATGCCTCACAAATAATAGCAAACAACGTGGGGCGTGCCATCTGGAGGACCTTTCTATTCATGGTGTTCGGTCGACACGAACTCTGGTGGGTTAGTGCTAGCCAATGGGACGTCCCCATGGTTCATGGTTAGCACAGCACGATTGCGGGTACCTTAGTATCGTGTTAAGATGGTGACGCCTTACTATATTGGTCCCTAGCGTGTATATCCGCGGTCACTTGGTTTTGCCTATAGCCACAGCTGAAACAGAACTGTGGAAAAAGCAATGGTAACAACGTCGTGAACATCATGAACAGAGGGGTGGGCCGTCTGAGGACTGGTCGCTTGCTCGGAGGAGGCTGGGCGACTGGATGCAACGGGTAGTTGCGGCTAGTAGGTGCCTCCAAGGCTTGTACTCCCGTGAGTGGAGGACAGTCGACGTGACTGCCAATTGCCAAATACATCACAGGCACAGGGCGGGAATAGGAATATTCTGACAGTCTCCACGGTGCATCTGTCGCCTAAATAATGATTGAAAAGACACATTGTAGGTGTAGCGGTTTATTTTAACTACGTGAACATAATGCGAACATACAGGGTGTCAAATGGACTATGTGTGTACATGTTAAATTTCTGAACACGATATTAGAAATGAAAGTCGACCACAATTATTTATAATACCAATATAAATTGACCCTGTATCTTTGAATGATGTGTTATGCCTCGATTTCTGATATGAATTGCTCAATGGACTATTGCCATGGTAAAATGTAATGTGTTCTATGCACACACCAACCAGTGGTTATCACTGCATATATTTCAATGATAGGCTATATGCTCACCATGATATTAGTTGGTGAATGATTTTGTTTAAGGGTAATGAATACCTGTTTAACCTTTGAATATGTGTTCAACATTTTTCAACAGCGTGAACACCACCAGAGTGATAAAAAATTATTTCATAATTATTTTTTTTCAAAGACCAGACTAAGTTTGACCAAGAAATGTATATATTTTTGGCTGATCGTGTATACGGTTAACGTTTAGTTTTCCAGGAGGAAACTGCGAATTGATACCTTCACTTAGTAATGGGCTACAGGCTAATAGGCTAATTAAATTTAACTTCGATAAACACCAAATCAACAATAGGAAAATAACTTTTGTTTCCTAAAAAATGACAGCTTGGGTTTCTCTGTGATACCTCACCCCAACTCGTGTGACAACATATCCCATTCCAGATGCATTTCTACATTTATATCAAAATGGAAAATACAGCATTCAATTGAATACATGTGTGACAACATGTTCAATGTCGGACGTAAGTCTACATCCATATTCGAATAGGAATCAGGGCATTCAATCGGATACATGTGTGACAACATGGCCAATGTAGGACGAAATTTTACTGACATTGAATTCAAAACAGGAATCTCGGCATTTAATTGAATACCTGTTTGACAACATGTCTATTGTCGGACGCAAGTCTACATCCATATCAAAATGGGAATCTCGGCATTCAATTGAATATTGTCATCGAGGCAGACATGTAGACCAATGTTGTCTGGCATCAACGTTATCCACTAAGGTGATCAGCCAATCAACCTCCGACACGAATCAAGGCAACATTGTGAATTAGTGCTTCACCGAGCAGCAATTACATCGAAGTGACAATAATAACATTTACAGTCTACACAATCTAGTAAAAATGACTAGAATACATACCAAATTCGCCACGGATATAATCTACTCAAATATTTGATGAGATTTGGTTCATGTATGACTATTTTCTGCTGAAATCTAATAATTTCCTATTCGTGGCCAATTTGATATGTATTTTTGTAAATTTGACTAGATTTTTATTCAAAGTGCTACAATATTGCGTCGCAGATGCAATATTGCCCCTTTTTGCAAATTCACAGCATGACTTTTAAGGCAACGACAAACTTCCATGGATTCACATCTTTATTACCCAACACGACTAAACAAGAATAACACTGACAGAATGCAAACAATAAATGCCACGATAATAAGATGTAAAGACAATATTGTAGTTGATGTGCCACTGATCAAGGTTATCTGACAGAATTGATCTAACAATGTGGTAAACCATTTAACCTCCGCCGCACATTACTGCAAACCAATCTTGTGACAACCTGTCCAATCAAGCAGCAACAATAATACTTAATAAAAATCCCATATGCATTATGGCATTCAAGGGGACATACAACATATATGTATTCTCGATGATGTACACACAATCTACATGAATTTGGTCTGCACAGCGTCTCCTTAGATTGTTGAAAAGGGGTCAATACGGAGATTTTATACAAGGATTTCCTGTATTGGATGAACGTAATGCCCAATCCTGACAATTGATACAATCGGATTTATTGAATGCAAACAGCCTATCGCGGCAGGCGTTGTAGAATCCACGTACTAACCATGCTCTGAACAAATTGAATACATCATGTTCACGTCCAGTGCTATGTTACTATTTCACTCTCAAAGTTTTCAAATAATGCAATCGCAGTGGTAGGTTTGGCACACTGGCGCTCCTATATGGCATCGGGCGCTACGTCACCGTCACGCTCGATGCCACACCCACGTCCACTGAATCCTGTCGCTACGCGCAGTGTCGAGCGCCGCGTTATTGAGGAAGAAAGGAGGTTGTGATCACCGGTGAAGGGAACCGTATCACACAACATCAAGTGCTCGACTGCTGACTGAAGTGGAGTGGAAGAGCGACCTCATTACACAGACAAAATATATTACTGAATGGTCAGGTTTCCAAAACTCTGATAGCCTCGGAAAATTCTCGCATTGAATCCACAGTAGTCTATGAACCAACGTTATCATGCTGAGTGTTTATTTGGCTGGACTAGATATACGTTACGCCTCAATTGTAGAGGTGAATGGAAATGTGAAACATAACTTTGAAGATTCTGATCTCTTTCTGATTTGTGTAATAAGAACATCCATCCACCAAACTGACTTTCCGTCCATGAGACAGTGACAGACCTATCGTAAACGCAATATCTTTATGACACCGAATAGAAGGGGGAGCAAAATACCTGCTCAATGCAACGTCAATTCTTTTCTACTTCATTCTTGTTCGAGGTCAAATGGTATTATAGATAAACTTGATACATTCCTGCCCAAAACTATTCTTCTAATGTTATATAACGCATCAGTACTCCCTTATCTCGGTTTTAGCCTCCTACTCTGAGACAATACACACAAATCAACACTCGACAGTGTATATAAACTACAAAGAATAATTGTGCGTAATATTTGTGATGTGCCATACAGAGAAAGAACTGGAGCTTTGTTTGAGGATTTGAAAATCTTGACCATTTTCGATTTACACGATCATCAACTCGGTATTTTCCTATATAAATTCTACCATGATATGCTTCCTGGTTCTTCCAGTGAATTTTATGATGCAAATTCCAGATATCATGAATACAACACTCGTTATCGACATTCTCTGCGTCAACCATATT
>JAODTT010023664.1:0-10506 GCA_025400115.1 Pentamera pediparva
CTCTAGTCATAAACTATTATACGTTCCACCTCACATGAGGAGATTTTCGTGCTAAAGCTATCTCCCAGTCACCTGAATAAACTTATGGCCAATAAACTACCAGAGTGACTACAGGCAGTAATAAGAATGTCAATAGCTCAGTGAGGGACAACACTGGAACTACTAGCCTAAACAGGTGTATTATCAGGCTGCCTCGCAACTGTGATGAGTGATTGATGATCATGAGACTCCAGGGAGCACAGTTGTGTGTAGGGCTGGGAATGTGATTTCCCTAACCGTTGTGGTACCTTTGACGTGTATGATTAGAAATGTCGATATTGTACCGAGCCAACTTACGGCATGCAGGTTATATTGGTGCAAAATCTCCTAAAATGAGGCATTCCATAATGTACACACTTCCAATGTACACAAACCTTATTTGATTGTTTACGATGTGTTACCTGGCTTTACTATCAGAATACGCTGCGTATTGTATCAGTACTAATCAGTGCTGTGGATTGAGTGTTTGAATGTCCAACTAACTGTAATTGTTGGTTTGTTCAGCCGTTCAGGTGTTGGTCTCTCAATAATTCAATTCAAACAACGATGGAAGGTTTATCCCTCAGAAGAAGAAATTAAGGGTTATTCCCGATGCTTTGGTCAAGACCGGAAAGCTTTCATGAATGAAGTGGCTTTGAGCAAGATTTTTAGTCTGAACTGGGTATATTGCGGTCGATATTGCAAATATGTATGTTGTAGTCATAGGAAGACGTATTTATTATTCAGAGTGGACTTTATGGCTTCAGTCCACATTGATAATATTAAAGATGCAATGATATCTGGTAGCGACGGGCGAGAAGCAACGGAGAAGCAAAGGTACATCACCTTCTCACCCACAAATAATGTACATGGTATAGTCCCACTCATTTATCGTCATTTTCTGAACCCTATAACATTATCGCTTGCAGCATATAGCCAACAGTCAAACTTTTCAACAAGATTCAATTTGACAAAATTTAAGGATGCGTGTTCGAGTGCACGTCTACCGGGGACGGTCACTATTATTTGCCAACGAACATCCCGATAGCCAACCAGATAGGATTAGGAGCCAGGAACTAATAAGACGATTGAATATGAACTCAAATGGATACGGCTCCGACGCGGAAATTTATTCCAGCAACGTGGGGTCAGTCTCAGGGTTGTTTCACAGATGCATTGTGGAGTAGGGCCTACCCCATATACCATTCACAACGCTGCATGCAGGCCTATTGAATATGTCGAGAGACGATGGACATAATCCTCAGATTATTGTTTTTATTTTATTTACATAAAATGACTATCTATCGTTCCTAGGAGAACTTCCTCTAGAGGATTATTTTCATAACTCATGAATCAGGTTTGAATCGAGTCGGTTTGTTGAAATGCAATTTCAAGGTTTCCATTACTTTAGCTAATCTCATCCGTGACAGAAGTAACGTCGTTTGATATCAGTGTGACTGAATCCCAGCTAATTACACAACGATCAGAGGTAAAACAAACCTTCCTCTGACAGACATGTGGAAGGCACCCAAGGGTTGCATTCAATATCGCTGCAGATATTCCATTTACCGAGTGTTTTTTGTTTTATCTAATCCTGCTACTAATCGATAGGTCATGGAAGTCGAACATCTCGTGTTTTCACTGATACTTCTTCAGAAATAAATTTTGCCTCGATTACAACCATTTTCCGTTCATTTTCCCACCGTGCTGTCGTTAATATATGTTAACACGACTTGCAGTGTCGCACCGAATCTTTTAAGATCACATTTAAAATAATTGGCTAAGCTAGATCAGAAATGGCTTTTAAAAGATAAAGACTGTAATTCAAGAGGAACCATTGAATGTAGAAATATATGAGAGATGCTTTTGAGCCATAAGGGTAATCATAAGTTCGAACTAACTTGATTCCATCTGTGCGTCACAATCAGCTGCCCCCTAAAATCAGGATATCACAGGAAAAAGGTGGTTGTTGAGTGGGCGGTTTGGGATGACATGGAATGATATCGTCGTGGGAACTATGACGCAACAGGGTGACCAAAATGATGACATATGTCTGTTTAGGCCAGGTGTGACTCTATCAGTGTTGGAGGACTCGAGCCCGGCCGAGGCCACTCTTTAGGGCCTCTGCCTTGGTCTCGGCCTCGGAAGCCAGTGCCTCGGCATTGGCCTTGTGGCAGCCAGCCTAGGAAATTTTATCGAGGCCGGGCCGGGGCCGGACAAAGTTTGTTACAAAATACTTGACACAAATTATGATTTCGTGTATACAACAGCCTAAAATGAAGACACCCCAATCTGTGCCCAAGCTTCCTCATGAGCGCAATTATGTATGAAATGAAGGTGTTCCGAATAAAGCAAACAACCCAAAACATACATTTGCAAAATGTGTGATTAGATTTCAATTAAATCAAATAATTAGGCTACCCCTATTAGTTGTTCACAGCCGTACTACTGAGCTCACAGCTCAGAGTGACGAGAATGACGAAATATAGCTGTAGAAGCCAGATACGCAACAATGAGGCAGTGTAAGACGGCTACCTTGTCTGTGTGTTGCAGGATGTAATAGAATGACAAGGATGTCCGATTCAATGGTGACGATCGTGTCATTCGTGTGTGATTGTTTTCCTAAGTTCACTGCTGCCCGTATTGCTCCTCATGCGGAAAATCGCTGCATAGGATCTGGGATACATTCACGGGTTATCAGATAACACTTAACCCACATACTAGAGGTGGTGTTACTTACCTTGTTGAACAACTGTCTAAACTAATTATAAAGAAACTGTATTTGTGCGTCACAACCAGCTGCCGAAGATCCCCAGAATGATATCTGGAAAGCAGTCGTTGTAGGGAAACGTGTGATTGGATGACAATGACGTTGAAACTATAACGCGATAGATGTGCCCTCAATAACGATATCGCTCTGCGCTAACCAAGTACGAACCAGACTTCGCAAAACTGAGGCAAGGTATGACGGCTACCTTTTCCCGTGAGTTCATTGTTGTAATAGAATGACATATTCACTCAGGCATATTACTCGACGAGGATGACGGATGGTGACCATTTGTATTTTCTTCCTGAGTTCACAGCCGGTGTTGCTCCTACAAACAAATAGCGCTACTTACTCGGTGCAGGTGACGTTGGTGAACCACTGAAAAGTATAGCGTATGACATGCCCTTATGTTAGAATACATTCCATCAGTAAGAGCCTTCTAGGTGTATCACATTTCGACCGCAAACTGGAGGTAATTCTAAACTTACACCTGGGTCATTTGGAAGTACATATCAATTTACGTAGTGCGATTGTATAATGAATATGATCAACTCGCGATATCTCCAGATAAACACCTTATAGAGCAACACGCCTCAGAAGGAAGAAGAAGAAACGACGATTTGCTACTTGATGTAGAATGCCCTGACGTCCCCGTGTAAGATATAACTGTTCGTTTCAGGACGTCTTGCCTTTTCGGTAGTTGCTAAATTGCAGGATGCTGAGTAAAATCGACAGTGGATCTATTACGCAACAAGGTCAACACTATGATGACAGTTGTCAAATTCAGGTTCCCTTCCCCTGTACTCGATTTCTGCTACACTGGATTGATACATATTCGTTGGCTCTACTGGATCTACATTCTTACAAACTAGTGCGCAGCCCCCATGTTGACTATAAAAGTAGTAGTGTTGATTACTCTGGAAGTTAAAAGAGCCGCAAACATTATTACTCACTCTCAAAAGGTGAGGCTATAGGTTTCTGCCTCACCCAGTTGACGACTCTCTCCTGTTACTCCAACGGTGTTCCGGGCATGCCCATGTCAACTCATTCCAAATAACCAGTGCTAACTAGGTTGATTACAAATTCTGTTTTTGGTCCAGGACTTTATTCGATTGTTACCGCTCGCCATACCATCTAACAACTATCACTGCTGTCAACCACTCCCCAAGTAGCAAACCACTTGGGAATAGCGCAACCAATAGTGTTACCTTCCCTAAATGTCTATATTCTGCCCGTTTGGCCCACTTGGAGCATTTGGCAGTATCACAGCAGATACACATGGTGTCTGGTTCACACAAATAATATATTTGTACTGTGTCAAACATTTAAACATGGTAATTATACATTTGTGGGTACCCGCAATCATACAATGTAGTCCTACCATAGTGTCTGATATTTGCCGTGATCAGGATTGTTGCTGAAGTTACTATACACTGATAGTTGTGCCCTTGCAGATTTTGATGATGTATTGATGCCGGTCAACAAGCAAGTGTTTTGAACGTCCACGATCGTCATACTCATTCTCATATTGATGTTCCTGTGCCACATGAACCTAACGTGACGGGGGACGTGCAGTTTGACTCGGATTCGAGTCACGTTAGATATGGTACCCATTGTTATCTTCCTGACACGATAGAATGAATGATACAGTAGGGCACCTCACAAATGTAAACCATGATATGGGACCTGAACATTAAACCACAGACTGGTCATATCGAAAACTATTCCTCTTTCAGTAATACAATAGTCGTTATTACCATGGGATAACCAATGCCATTCTCTTCATCGAGGAGAACGCTATCTTTTTCAATCATCATAAACTACAACTGTCAAGGGCATGCTTGAAAGGAGATTCATTTGCGGATACACCGTAGTCTGTCGAAACGCCACAGATTTATGTGGCGTGGATGTCTTCTCTTCGCTCCGTTTGCTGTGCGTTGTAAACTGTAGGAACCATTCATCATCACTTGACTAGGTATTGCTCTGTGCTCAGTGTTATCGTACTAATCGAACACGTTTTTTCACAGCGAGTCAAGACTTGGTGAGATCAGTGCTTGCGCTAAGGGGTGGGTGGGAGAGAGGGATTCTGACATTGTTTTCAAAATCCCTCTCAAAAATGAGAGGGATCAAATAGCAGTCCATACCTGATCCTAAATTGGCATTATGTTGATGAAAAATCTCTCTTTGATTTCAGAAATCTCTCGAAGAAATCCCAAGGGGGGAAATCCCTCCCTGACTTGATTCCCCAACGCAAACACTGACCAAGATATATTGGTATCAGGGACCATCACATGCTGCAGGCTTAATAGGTCGTTTGTGTTCATCAAGGGTATGGATATTGAATATTATCTCGGGGTAATATTTCAACATAGGGTAGCAGTGTGTTTCTCTTCCGGGGCTCCGACAAACAGGACAAAGGTTGGCCTACCTCCAACTCATCGCCCTCCAACTCATCACTCAACATCTACAATTGTGTTTGTTGTGGGAATTCTACTTGACCTGACGGGGCGAAGCCCTTGTGAACTCCGAGTCTGGAAAAGGAGAAGAACCCGTCGTTCGTGGTCTCGTTGTGTGTACTGTGCTGGTGGTGCCGAGATGTGGTCACCCCTTCGAACTGGTCTCTCTAGCTCAATCTGAGGGAGCAGTCTGGTTTGGGCTTTGAAACATATACTCTCATTTCATGAGGATGTTCGTTTGCCAGTCTTGTCAAGGGAACTTGGTAGGCTCGCCATATTGTAGCCTTCTATGGGGCGCCCTCCGGGATCTGTGTGAGATACTTTTTGGTCCGGTCGTGACGGTTGTCGGCGTGCACAGGGGGTGGCTCTCGTTGTAACACAGGTAACGTCAATCAACGAGCGTATAATGCTACTACGGATCACGCAACCTGTGTACGATGATTCAGTGAACAAAGCGTTTTACGTCCATTAGTTTGGTGTGCGATACTGTTCCCATTTGTGACTCCAATATCATTATCGGTACCTTCACTAGTGCCTCCACTGGTGCCAACAAGGACGGTTACGAGTCATGCCCTGGAACTCATGAAGCTGCCTCAGGTTACTAGACTTCGCTACATGTGGATTATTGGCTCCTGGTTTAAAAGATCCGAAGTGGGGCGTTGGTCTCGGTATTCAAATACTGGCGTCATCGTCAAGGAGAGAGATCATGCACTCATGAGTACCCAGTTTTCCACAGCAGAGTACAGGTTATTCAACCTAATTGTCAAAACTCTTCGGTTTAACTCCTAATATTGTGCGTCCACTTTGTGAATACCCCGGAACAATTATTAGAAATGTACAAGTCCCGACAAAAGAACCAGACAGTCAACAGTCGCCCATCGCAAGTCGCAACTGCAAGTACGCAGCTCATGTACGCCTTGTCACGTCCACCAGGCATGAGGCTCGATCGTTACGTGGCAACACCTACGAAACGAGTAACATTTTGTGACTCGTCATACATTGTACTTAGGCACAATTTCTGCCGAGGAGCATATTTAAAAGTTCCTATCACCACAACAACGGGTCAAAATGCACGGTACAGAGACTGCGATCGACATATGAGACGATACGACACTCGGGGGATCTTCTGAGTAAATATGGAGGCGTTCAGTTCCTTCCACTCCATCATTATTGTGCCCTAAAATGTCTGCCAGATTCTCACAAATGTCGATCGATTTAAAGAAGGAGTGAAGGCACTTGTACATTGTAAAAATGGGTTTGTGTTGATGTGCATCAGGAACATATTATGCTCGTGAGTAATGACGCTTCACTCTGCAGCCACAAGCCCATCGCATATTATCGGCGGCTAATATCCGGCCATGTTTCGAGTTCTTTCTGCCGAGGATCAATTGCGCCTCCTCAATTTCATTCCCAAGCGAGTCGTGAAATGACGTCGTGACAATCGCACATGATACATGTAACCTTTAGAATGTTCCCAGTGATTCCCGAATGATATTTTCCACCGCGGGTCGCCACAGAAGCAGTGCACCTGCCTGGGGTCCCATTACTTTCACATAACACTGTTCGCAATTCGCACTTCCATTGCAGCCTGTGATCCCTGCAGTTTTGGGAACGCCTCCAGAGGAACCATCTATGGAAGGGCAAAAATATCACTCTTGTTCCTCATTTCAGTTGTTATACAACATATGATCGCTTGGTCTAGGTCTGTTCGCTAACACAAGTGAACTTCAACACTTTCTTTGTATAAATCGTCTTCCAGTTGTGGAAAAAAACCCTAGATAGATTTTAGGCATTTGTTGAATGCGATGTATTGTTCCATCGAGCTACGTGCCCATGGATAAACAACAAATTATCCGATACATATCGACTAATAATGTGTGCGGCTGATATAATCCAACTCCCTTACCTGTGTTAGACCTGCATCAGTAACTAATGTAACACTGTTATATCCAGGAAAACAGTGTTAAGAGCCTATTTACACAATTCAGTAAGGATTGAGGAAATAGAGGGGAGGTATCATCTTATCATGTCAGCTATCTACGTCAAGTTGATTAGACTACAAAAACGGTAGGCCACGAATAAAATATATAGTAAAATATTCGACTAGATGAGGGTCAATTTTTGAGAGAAAATTGTTAGTTTCGAGCGAAAAATAGTCATGAATGAACCGAATCTCATCGATTATTTGGGTGGATTCTGTGTGTTGCCAGCTTCAGTAACTGATTGTTCCCTCCCACTCTGTCATTACTGCGTCCTACATTATCTACAAAATGTCATCACATATGGCGGAGAGGATGTGAAGAGTACCGCACTGAGTAGTCCATTTGCAGAGAAGGCCCAACGCCACCATTCCATGGGTCAAGGCTACAGGAATAGACGTTACAAAACAAACTGAGTTATTGGTTGATTTGAAAATGCTGTTCGCTGAAAACTGACAATGTGCGAAAACTACTAGTAATTCAACACAGTTTGATCGAAGTTCACTGAGTTTATTTGCCTTTCACTATTCCCCTGGTCACAGAGACCGACACAGTGACTTGAACGTTCCTGGCGATGAGAAAACTCATTGAGTGCTTTCACACACATGTAACACTCCACATCCAACAGGGATTCCATTCTTACACTTATGATGAGGACCCTGGCATCACGAATCTGCAATGTAGAAAGGATACACATGCATGAACGATTCAAGTTTATAAAATTACTTTTGTTGAGTCCGAATGATTCTCCTCATCAAACAAGGAGCCATGCCAAATTTAGGAGATGAATATTGATGAGTCTGACAATGTTTCCTGGGATATCAAACGACAACACAAAATGTATCAAATGTAACGATATAGATTACCCTCTGGTCAAAAACTATAATTTCGTTACCGAGCAATATTTCCTTTTTTCGCCTCAGGCAATGTTGCTGCAAACTCTCTTGAGAAGAGGGGCGTTTCAAAATGTCAGCGTACCTCTCGCCCAAGTGGATGATTATTGAAGTATAACATAGGACAATTGTAGTTGAATTTGATGTAATTGCGCAGTCATATTTTGTATCCCACAAACGCCTACCGGATACCTCCACATGTCACCCAATATTGGGCAATATTCAGGCTCAGTGCTGATTGGAGCTTTATATTATGAAGGAACTGACACGAGTAACGATGCCGAGGGTTTTTTAACATTTGTCGCTGGTGTACCCCAGGCCTAGAATGTGTAGATACCCGAATTTCGACCATGATGCAATGACTAGGCCTAGACAGCAAGACTGCACATCGAAGGTGGGGGGGGGGGGGGCACCTGCACCTCACATCCGAGTGGGCACGTGCCCCTCACTTCCGGGTGGAATCAATTAAATCGTCTTAAAACGGGATCAGAGCGATTAGCTCTGTAGGGGGGGTTAGGTGTATTTTTTTTGTAATAGTTTCAGATGAAAAGGTCAAATTAACACTCATTCAAATGAAAATCATGAAAATTTCCCGTGCTCCGCGCGCAGGTCTCTTCGTCTTTTCAAGCTTTCCGTTCGATCCGTACAAATGGTATGACATGCATGTATACGCTACTCGTGCGTCTATTTGTGGTACTGCTGGGCCTGTCGACCCCATGGGGGCGTTCATCAGTATTTAGTAGCGGGGGGACGCAATATTCAGCCCACGCCAGCACAATGTTCAGTTAACCCTTTCGCCAGGCCGCATCGGCCTACTGTAACTGTACGATTTACGACTGAGTGATTTGTGTGCTCTCAAATCATTCACTGCTGCTCGGTCGATGCTGGTCATCGAGAACAACCCTCTCCCCCGACAAGTGAGACAAATTTATGAATATATAAAACGAAGTAACAGGACAAGAAATGCCTATCTAGAAATATTTTCAGTGTTGGCGATCTCCTGCCATTTGGGAGCTTCTCGGGGCTGAAAATGTTCTTGTACGCTCTGCGCCAACCTACGGTGGCGCTCCGTTTAGATGGTGAATCGCTATGTGCCCCTCATCACTCATGTCTGGTGGCGCACCGTGCCCGGGAGGCGCGCAACTTTTTTCTCTCTAGAGAATTCGAACAAATTTGTTATCTTGCCTGTTTTTGGCCTAAAATTGACCGGGTTTCTACCTGGATCGTTCTACCATAATTTTTGACCTCCAAAAAGTTGTGACCGGATTGCCCCCGCTTCTCATTTGCCGGCCAAGTCAGAGGAACGATTATTCGATAATGCAGTAGCTGGCTGAGTGTGAGGTAGCATGAAAGAACTATATCAGGATGTACATTTCCTTCTGCTGAGTTTTCGAGGTTATTCTCCTATTGCGCGTTCCACCGCAATAGTGCCCGTGATGCGCCCCGTGCATTCAGGCCAGACGACTACATAATTTCGATGCCCGATCGCCACGCTTTATATAGATTAGTTACCAGTATGTCATCCAGGAACGATCAATTACTTGCTGGTGTTGAAATGAGAAGCGCCTGAGAAAGCATGAGAAAGCCTCATGTTGAACCCCCCTGTTCGATGTGTAGATACATGTAGCTTATGGTTAATTAGGTCTCTTTTTTAGAACAACAAAACGCAAACTTTTTGTCAAACAGGTTCCAAAATGACGTCAGAGCTGTGGTACATGTCACCTCATGTACGTATAGCCTTCTCAATATATAGGACATTGATTTCGAAAAGTACATTTTGTCTTTGCGAGTAGTGACAGGAATTAGTCATATTTCGATGGTTGAGACAATCACCTGGAAACAGCAGTTGCATGCCGGGGATCATTGTCAGCATTGACATATATTTGATGGTACATAGTTGGTTTTCCCCGTTGGCACGTCTATCCAGACATCCAGTGGATTCCATATCGA
This sequence comes from Pentamera pediparva, assembly GCA_025400115.1. Taxonomy (NCBI): domain Eukaryota; kingdom Metazoa; phylum Echinodermata; class Holothuroidea; order Dendrochirotida; family Phyllophoridae; genus Pentamera; species Pentamera pediparva. Next base: position 10,064 of record JAODTT010023664.1, read on the forward strand.
GGTTCAGTTCTGTTAATACTTTTATTTATCCTGCCGAATACGGTTATACGCTGCAGACTGTACCACCTGGGCAATTTGTTTTACCCAGTGTGGGTACAATTTTACCCATTTTAGGAGGTGTTTACTCGATATGGGTAGATTAGCACCCAGACTGGGTAGAACAAATTGCGCAGGTGTTGTGCGTACCCAACAGTTTTATATATATATCTGTTACTGCTAAGTAATCAGCCGTGATGGATCGTTTATGGAAAAACAGAAATAATTACCATGTTACCTCTCTTTTATGCAGGCATACTTTGTTTTTGCATCTTTAGCAAACGGAAAACTGAAACAAACAAACCGAAGCCAGTATTGCTACAGTGCTCAAAATATTTCACTTACTAAGTACAGTCAGGACGTTTCCGAAGTGTGTCCACCAAGATTCACATATAGTTAAGTACCGA
>JAODTT010023885.1:0-10505 GCA_025400115.1 Pentamera pediparva
GCTCATAAATTACTCCCTCAACGAGTAGTTATGGGACGAAATAGCCATCCTTGAAAGCATAAAGGCAGGAACTGGCATGTCGCGCTGTTCAGTGGGTGCGAGTATTGTCCAAGATGACCTATTCTATCAGCCTATAGAGCCAATTATGTCTCCTATATCATTGCCGCCTGAGTCAACATTTGCAACCATCTCGCATGAACTTAGATCGGTCCTAAACGATTTAAGAGAAACTCATCGTTCCCTGCCGCACAAAAACTTGGTGGTGGCGTGGATTTTATAACAATCGACTTTCAAACTAAGGACATAATGTATCGCCAAATCCTCTCTAGCCAACTAGCTATCCGTGCGACGAGTTGATCAGAATCTCCAGGTGAACAGAAGGGGTCTGTCTAAATATTATTGCTCCCTTTCTAGTACATCTACTCTTTCTGTGTTTTTTTCATATCAGGAATTATTTATAGGAGTTGTAAATATATTTGTTCAAATCAAGAGAGAGTTTTGAATGGTCACTCATGCTGTAATCATTTCCGTTCTCCGTGAAACAGGTCATTTCAACCAATGTGTTTTCAGTACGCATCGGATGGTTGCTTGATTGGAGAGTTGAATCCCTTGGGGTGTTGCATGACATGCCAATTTTTTTTCTTGAAACATTAGTATGAAATATTAAATTTTATGAAATCGTGATTTGACATATTGGCACTACGTTCGCTAACAAGATGTGGAATCAGGAAATGGACCTATTTGTTACTCATTCTCACTGCATATCCACATAATGGTGTACGAAAACATAACTAAGACTATAAGATGTGAATCATTTTGCTCCCATTGGATGAAAGTTTTTAATGGCATGATAACAAGTTGAAACGAAGAATGCGAAGCCGGTCCTTTTGATTATCAGGATATGTTTCATCTCTTGCAGCGAGATAATTAGACTTCTCCAGTTGCGCGGAACAATGTTTCCACTCACCGACCTTGCTGACGTCCTAGAATATTCGGAGTAGGGTTTTCAGATTAGATGTTGCGTATAGCACAGCTAATCAGGAGGCCTTGTTCAGCACGGCAACCCAACCAGGAAAGGAATGTCATCTGTATATCGGGCATGCTAATGAGAAACATCTCACCAGTCGCCAGTTACCATGACATATGCCAGTCACCCTGAGAGGTCTCTATAATTAGATTATTGGTACTGTAATTCCGCGCAAAGTCGATATACAGAATTTGAAAACGGAGTGGGAGCGTGGAAAATCGATTGGTTTTAATAGCCCAACGATACTCTGGTTACTACGATATCGTCAATATATTTGTACAACTGAGCTACCAGGTGTCTTGTTTCACAGTTGAGGCTACGCAGCTATTATAATTAGGTAATGGATTTCGAGGCTAGATGTGACGACATCTCCAAAAAAGCGCATGAAGTTCTGCAATTATTCTCACCCTTGAATGAACCACATTATTTTTCATCCTTAAGATTATTCACAAGCTTGGCCAATGACCCAAAGTGATTTGACACTGTTTTCACGATGAGCGTAACTTTATTTTGAGCCAATACTTTTCAGAGGGCTTTGAGGGATTTATTACTCATATGCAAGGAATAGAAATATTAAGATGACGAGTACTCACTCGAGCAAATACACTGAGATAAAACGGAGATGCTCTTCAAATCACGATGTGGGCGGAGAAAACATATCATTCTCGAAATTGTTTCAGACTCAGGCATCCCGTAATGGAAACATTTCATTTTTATTGATCTTGCTGGTCCTTTATGTACGTGTGTGAATTGTGAATATGTCTATGTGTGTGTTGCACTGAGTACGGTGTCTAATGAACGTTAGCCTGTATATGAAGTTCAAATTAGGTAGGTAGGTCACAACTATAGAGAGGAAGAAATCTATTATTTAGCAACCAGTTGGCAGTCATTCAAGGTTAGACGTGGTTAATCCATACATTTTCGTCAGCATTGATATCTGGATTTACGCTGTCACGTATCACTTATCACTCCACTCATGCCATGTGATCTGTTTCATTGTTTTTGGTGTAACAAAAGCTGAAATATTGAACAAATCCGTTGTAGTCGAAACGGGGATATAAAGGTTATGTACTTTGTAGTCCCAAGTTCGTATACCTGATCAAATGTGAATGGACAACTTGACAGGTAGCAGAATGATTGTTCACATAAACTACATAGAATTACGATTTTCAACATGTAGGTTAATGGTCACTCGAGGTCAACTGGGGCGCCTGAATATACAGAGCGATAAAAAATGAAACCCGCGCAACAGGGACGTCCGAACTATGCTCACATGACATACATATGAAACAATACTGGTTACTCGTTAATGTCCATCTTCGGTCGAGATAGACCAATGACGGTTCATGAGTCAGACAGAACATTATAGACGCAGTGGACAGTGATGCTGAATTTGTGACATGACAAGTGAGTGTAACACCAACGATACATTTCATTTATTGATTCATTTCTGTGTTTGCGTCATGTTCAGTTGGTGTCAGAGTTGATTGTTTGATATCGATTATTTACTGTTTCGTTTATGTACATTTGGCAGCAGTTGTGTTTGTTGGTGACAGTGGAGCTATAGGGCTGTGTTAGTATGGAAGCCACACACTTATTTATATTTGAAGCTAATTATTTATACCAACATACACTTGCTTATGTACGTAGTGATGCGTTGCATGTCGTCGATTATATAATTGCGCGGGGTATACAAAGAAAGACTGAAACTGAGTTGTTAGTTGGATCAATTGGCTCCAATTGGATATGATCGACAAGTTATGACTAAAGTGCAACATTGTTCAGTTTTGGAAGAGGAATGAAGAAAGTGTTGTAGGTATATACACTATATCTTATATGATTGGATCGTCTTTTGACATGTTCACCCTCTGGTGCAGGTAATCGCAGGTTTCAATATTATGGATAGGTCTTGTGACATAAGTGAGTGTACGTACATGTATTGTGCGCCACTATACAAAAACTGTCTCACCTGCTCACAGTTCCGTCATAGTGTTTGGTAGTCTAATTAATTTAGTGCCCAGTTACTTTCAAACACCGGATCACATCTACCTGGCCACAATGACTTACGTCGCTTGACTGTCGCTCAGGGAAAGAGGGAATCTCCGCTGTCCCGAATTATGAATAGAAGAAAATAGCTGGTTAATTCATGTGCTTTTAAGCAAATATCTTATTTGGCATGTGCTCAACAACGTCACGTCTCGTGGTCGATTTCAGCATACATCGGGCTGCGTTTCCCCTAAGTGGCTGTACTTGCAGTTGCGATGAGTTCTTGGTGTTGACTACCTGGCTCAGCTGTCATGTAATGGACTTTCTGGAGATCGTTTCGGGGTATTTGCAATAAGTCTCGTCGGTCGGCTCTGATCAGTCACGTTGGACATATATCACTCCTCTAGGTTCCGGGAAAGTGGTCTTATCCTGGAGTTCACAGATCGTCTGCCGGATAAGGACGTGAGATGACTGTCCGGAGCAGGTTTGGATTGATTACATCCCTGCCTTGATATAATATGGGTTCTAGTCAACATGAGAAAGTGAGGTATAGCCGCCGCTCATCCACGACCAACACGGCCAGTGTTCCTTGATGAGCCTTTATTGGCTTCTTGAACCCGTAACACTCAAACCCAATGATTATGCCTGTTTTTGTTTGCCATGGCTGGTGGTAACGTTACTTTAGGAAACGCACTTTTGTGTTCACTGGGCAACAATGTAAAACTCATTGGATATCAGAGGGCATTCATTCATTGCGACTGGCGGAAAAAAATTCGGCCAAAAATTGGCACCGATGCATCTCTGGAGGTCCGACAAGGTTTGAAGATTTTATAAATTATGTGAATATGACTTCCGATGATCTTGAAATGACCAAACTCTGTCGGGACCAAGTGTAGTCCCCATCCACCAAGTTTCGTTTTATTCCGACACATCCGCATGAATTATGCAAAATAACTACCTCAAGCATTGCAGCGACTCCCAATTTCGAACCGATCCGAGATTTTTCGAGAACAGACATGTGTGCAAGTTTTTAGTCAATCAGACATTCCGCTTATGCCGAAACCTTCCGGCGGCAGCAGAGACGACAGTGGCTACACACATCATAAAGTCATAACATCCCTGAACACTACTTGTGTCGCGTCAGTTGAAGAGTATGATGTCGAAGTGTGCAGTGCATAAGCAGGAACATCATGAACTGTGTGTATGGTGACTGATGTGGCAGATAAATTTATAAATATTATTTCCGAGATTTCGACAAATTAAATCATTGAAGAATGGATCGAAGGTTACTGCCAGTTTAAGTGATAACAACAGAATGAACACTGTGAGCGATCTCTCACTTTTCGCAGTACGTTGAAGTGAATAATTCCAGAGTTGAGAGACAGCACCTTTGGTCTGGTTATGTATTTTCATATATGAACAATAATATTTTCCAAGGTGTTTCAGCTAATGTGGCTTTTTTATTTTCCTGCAGTTTGTTCTTGGTCAACTGAGAAGGAAGAATGGCTAACACGACAGACATAAACCCTTACTTCGAAGAGCCGCCATGGTTGCAAGCTGTCATCATCATCTTATACGAAACAGTCAGCCTGCTTGGCATAACTGGCAACGCCATCGTGTGCTTTATTGTACTCAGTCACGCGCGCATGCGTACTGTGACAAATTATTTCATTGTTAACCTGGCAATCAGCGATCTATCGATGGCAGCCATGTGCATTACGTTCACGCTTTACTCTACGTTGTACGGTAACTGGCCCTTCGGCCGTATCATGTGTAAACTGGTGAGCTACATACAGAACGTATCAGTGTCTGTCAGCATATTTACGTTCGTTGCGATTGGAATAGATAGATACATCGCGATTGTCTACCCGCTCAAACCACGCATGACCGGAGAGGTGAACTTGATCATTATCGTGATGACTTGGGTCATGGCCTGTCTCTTCGCACTTCCAGTGGCACTCTTCACTGACACAATAGAGGACAATGGAACCTGCTACTGCACGGAAGGAGGATGGGAACTAACACATCTGTACTCCCTGGTGTGTATCATGGTGCAATACCTAATTCCCCTGACGATACTGGCTGTTGTCTACCTGAGGATTAGTATTCGGATATGGAGTCGACAGACGCCTGGGGAAGGAGAGATAACCAGGGACCGAAAACTTAACGAATCCAAACGAAAGGTAAGAATCTGATACGGTCGATCGGAGATCTCTAAATCCCTACATGAGATGTGAATTTGCGAGTTGAAATACAAACATAGACTTTGGACACCTGTCCTGCTGTAGGACTAATGTATTTGACACCGCGACGAATGCTATCGGATAACAAACATACATGCAGAAACAATAATACCGCTTCCCTATATAGCGCCTAATAGTAAGTCACTGACTTGTCCAGAACGCTTTACAGATAATACCTCGACATCAGAAACTGTACGCACTCCGACAATCCCGAAGATTATAAGTGATAGTAGTCTATGTGTGTCAGTTGTATTCACCTCCCTCATAGGTCCCCATTCATCACCTGGGTAAAGAGACACGATGAAGATTAGGCGCCTTGCTCAGGGTTCATAAGAAAAGCTAACCAGACTCTGATTCGAGATTTTTGATCAGCAGTCAGGGGCTCTACCGACTGAGCTTATCCGATCACTAAGTGAGAATGCACAACCTAGTGCTTCCTCGTTTCATGACGGAACGATGTGATTGATGTTGCCGATGTGGGCTAATTCAATGAACAATTTCAACATATAGGTTGAGGTTAGGAATACGTTCAATAATATTATTATTAATATCTCATATTATCATCTCTCTATTATCATTTTCAGATTTGCTGATTTTTATGTATTCATATCAGCGTATTTACATTCATCCGTCAATCAATATTTTGTATCTTTCCGGGTCGTATGGGGTCTATAGCCCTTCTGTGGAGGTATGAATGCTAGGTTACATGATGATGGACTCTCAGTTGTGTTTTAGCTCACTAGGTGCCTCCCAGGTTTGGAATCACTTTACCCACCGTTCCTGTTACCACTGACATGACCTCGGTTGGCTCATTCTCTGCCGCTCCTTATTCCAAGATAATGATACATTTCTGATGATCTTTTCTTTAAATTTGCGTCTGATGTCATTGTTAGCTATGGTATTGGCCTTCTTTGAGGTCGTATCTGAAATCACGAGGATGGTCTTCATCAAGCAACCACCCTGTCTGGTGGCAGCTCCGAGTCTCACAGGACCATGAAAAGATTGATCTCCGCTATTTGCTCAAGGTGATACAGTCACGGCGACCTGACGCTTGTGTAACGTGTTAAATCAGGCAACGTACTCTCGTTTGGGCCAATTTCTGGCTCCCTGATGCCAGGATGGTTTACTCTTTCGTCCTCCACACGTACCACGTTTGTTGTCAGTTGTGATCTGGGTGGTTCTGGCGTCGTGCCATTTCGTACTTGTGACATGGTCATGCCAACCTGGTGGCTATGAAATCCCTGTATATTTTATTTCGTTCCTTGATGTCAACTCTCTCGAAATCCTATGTCTTACCACGTGTAGATATATTGTGGCCGTTACACGCGGCTGATCTACTGACGCGCGAACCTTAAACAACGTCTAATAATCAGATCAGCATATAACAAGGCCTGCAGCTTCTCATTATCTAACGCGTTCTCACTGACAACAGTAAACCTCAAGAAGAGTTCCCGAATGTGTTTGGGAAATATGACCTGATGACGGTCAATTTTAATTGGTATATGAGAAGTATCTGGAGACCAGTGGGGTGAGGTGAGCAAGTTGCTCTAGCTATTAAACTCTTTGTTTTGAGAGCGTCGTGTATTGCCTGAATGCCCCACAGGGAAATACTAATTGACCTGGTTATTTAAAGGTCACGGTGCGTCCCACGAATTTCCTTTACCAAATGAAATAAAATGAAATGAAGGCAAGCAAACAACTACCATCGTAATAATGCGATCGAATCAGTGACACTCTTTCCGCAACACTAGCGTGCTTCTGATTATTTATTTTTATTTTCATTTAGCGATCATACCGCGAAAACAGACCAGTCGTGTTGCCTTGATGTAATAGTAACAAGAACGAACAATTATTTCTGTTTCCAAATAGTCCTAGTTCCCATGTTATTCGATTATATCTACCCTGTCTTTATAATCTAAAGTCAAAACAGTTATGCAACTGTTTGTATGAGGGATATAAGGGATGGGAGACCCTCGTTTATTAGACGTTCTCTCAGCCGATGCCTGACACTCTGTCATCACTGGTTGATAATAACCATGGCTGGTTGCTGCATGTAATATGAACGATAGTTGTACTGAAGCTAGTTTATAATTCGAATTGTAAATGAAACTTATCTCATTACAGTTTTGAAAAACAGAACGCTTTGTTAATCACATTTTTTTCTCTCTCTTTCTCTTCTCAGTTGGTCAAATTATTCGCTACCGTCGTGCTAATTTTCGCCTTGTGTTACCTGCCGATACACGCCTTTAATCTCATCATAGACTTTGGCCCGGAGGGAATAATCGATTTCTACTACATTAAGCTGACCTACCTAACATGTCTTCTGATAGCGATGAGCAATTGCTTCGTTAACCCTATTATCTACTGCTGGATGAACGCAAAGTTCCGTAACGGCTTCCGCCAAGTCTTCCGGTTCCTACCTTGTGTGAGCACACAGTCGGATTGGCGGGGAGCTCGAACCATAGCCGGGAAGGACTTCGTAGCGACGCAAACCGAGTCAATCAGCTATAGGAGCGAGCGAGAGAGGACGAAATCTAGTTCCGAGAACAACTACTCGTACATAGCAATGCAGGCAGCGAATAATAACCACACGAAGAATGTGAGTGATGAGTGGTAAGACTCGAAGCCTCTCGCCGAAACAAAGACACACATGACGTTGGCCAATTGACGCAGGAGCGGATGCGAGGCGGCTGAATGGAGTTTCAGAAAGAAAATTACTAATGCCTTCGTAATGCCAGCAGTGAGTTACAACGACACAGTAATCACGAGAGAGTGTTTGGTCTCAGATGGAACGAAGATTACCATGCCATTAACCGTTCGACGCAAGGTAATTACGTAACGTCTCGAAACAACAGCTCGCATAACAACCACGTCCTACCGCATGCCTGTGGTAGGACGAGTGAAAGGGATATATGGCATTGGCCTATCGACGCATACATGAATTTGGGGTTTGAGTTCCCAGAACAACTATTCACGGAAATCTACTACACCGCATATATTGCAACGTGGATCATCTATTAGACTGCGTAACTGACCAACTGTCGCAGTAAGAACTATAGTCATGCGTATGACTCCAATGGTTTGACGAGATGAACAAAGCTATATTGGTGTTCCAAGAGAGTACTGCAGTTGCAAGCATTAACGTGGTTTAGCACTGTCTGTTGATGTTAGAGTAGTCAAGGGGTCTAAAGCAAATCAAGTGGTTTGATTGACGAATCTCATTAGACAACAAACCACATGTTCCATGATTCATTTCTATCTGATGGATCATGTCCTTCATGGTGCTACACTGGAGAGGCGAGGAGGGATTGTGTCAGTCAAACATAAAAATAGGGCTGTCGTGAACGTGTCTTTCCTAACAATTCGCAGTAATTTTTTAGCAGCTTTGGTGTTTACCCTCTTTTATATGTCGTGCATGGTGTATAGGTTGTACAAAGACGTTGATATTAGAATCATGGACGATGAGTTCAATCCATTGATTCTTCGGGATTTTTGCCTTTGGATGGATTTGAAATATTTCTTGACGAATAAAAGTGTGTGAACCATTGATGGTGTTGATTTGAGTGTCCTAGATGGTAGCTATTGTTGCGAGTTGTGAACCATCGGAACAAGGAAGCAATTGGCTTTGCCATGAAGGACGCACATAGATTCAAGTTCAAATATTGAAGAAAGAAACGAAAGGATTAACGATTGTTAATAATTACATTATACATCGAAGTGTGGTGTTTCTTATGAGCAGTACATAACGCCAGGGAGGTTTACATTTATATGCCTCTGTTCCTACAGATATGTGTGGGTTCACAGAGGTGGCATGCGGGAATGTCAGGGTGACATAGGCAGTCAGTTGCCTGATTCGTGACCGTCAACTGCGCTTCTTTTGGGCATATAGCGCGCCAACCGGTGGACAATCATGTCCACCATGTGCTGTCGATATGGGACCGGGTGGGTTGGCGCCGGTCGCTGGGACGACCACGTAGCTCATGGCTGTCGCAGCTACACGCTATATAAGGGACAGGTCCGGCCCAGACCTGGTCGCTTGCCAGGGGAAGGCCGGGTGATTGGAAGCAGTGGGTGGATGCCGCTAGTTACATATGAGTGACAACGCCTCGTTATTAACCTTCTATGTGCGATGCCATTCCAAATCGCCACTTGATGCGTCGACAAGGTTTGCTCCTGATCGGCAATTCCTGATGTGTAAAATTAGATGTGTTTTGTCGTGTGAATATGGCAAATACCTGTCCAGAGGTATGCATCTGTGTTTTGGTTGTGTGGAGATCGCCAAATGACATCACCGACAGATCTTAGTTTACGAGTTCCGTGGAGGAGTTTCTTTATAGCCCGTGATACGGACTGTTAAGGGAATCAGTAATTCATCGTATTAATATACAGCTGTTGCACTTTTCAAACTTCGGTTTGGTATGCGATAGTCATTGATACTGCATTTGAAATATAACTAACAAGATTTATACATAGTAACGTAACTATATTTTAAAGCTGTAAGAGTTTGGTCTGCTACATTTGTGACACTTCACTTTCTACAACACTCAACGTGGAAATAATATTACTGCTAAACAACTTTCTCCCAATCATCGGAGGGAGCGGTTAATCTGCAATTTTGCTATCTATATATCTATACTGCCGTGACGTCATGCAAACTAAGAGCGCAACCACCCGTTGAAAATTGGGGTGGTCAAATGATCCACTTGGTAAAAGTTGGGAGTCCGATAGGGGGGATCAAATTATGCAACACACTAACAGTATAAGGACCTCCGAAAAGTTGGGAGGTCCACCCAAACGTTGGGGGTCGTGACCCCCCGACCCAGTGGCTGCGCCCTTGTTCTGTAAAGGTCCGCCTGTTTTTAGCTCAAACCAAGCTGGTTGAGCTGTCGTGATCCAATGTCATTCTATCTGATCTATCTATCTATCTATCCATCCAGTCCGTCAACATTTTGCCTTCATTATGCCCCTGAATACTCGTGCTTCGATGGATGTTGACCAAAATTGGACATCATGTTCATTGTCCTAAGAGTGACCTTTGACCTCTTGGAGGTCGAGGTCAAAGGTCATTAAAGGATCCAAATGAGCCATTATGTGAAGAACTGCAAAATCTATCTCCTCCTACGGATCAAGTTGAATTGCCGTGATATGTGATCAGTGTTATCATTGACAGTGGTACCTTCAGCTTGTCCGGGAATTCAAGATGAAATGTCATTAAAGGGGCATGATGGGCAATTAGGTAACAATTGCCG
>JAODTT010023996.1:0-10504 GCA_025400115.1 Pentamera pediparva
ATTGTCTCCAAACTTTTTTTTTAATATATTGGGCAACAACATTTCAAATGCTGAATTTGGAGGGGCAAACCCTGATTTTTCTATGCATTGTGATTTTCGCTGACTTTTTTAAGATAAATGGTGGTTGTAATGGTCGGATGATTTGAAATTTTGCAACAAGGTAAAGTGTCGCGAAACACACATATTCTTTCAAAATATTTGACAAAAATGTTAATTTTTGCTGATGCTGATCTTTCATCATTTTTTCAAATTAACCGATGGATGCAATGGTTGAATAGTTTCAAACTTTGCAACAAGGATAACAGATTACTAATCGTAAGTTTTCCATGGAATAAGGTGACAATTACATGAAATAAGGGGTTTCTGTGGCAATATGCGAACTTTTGTGTACGATTTTTCAAAAACTTTTAGATATTTCGCGAATACGAAAATTATCTGAATTGAGGAATTTGGGGGCAAAGCTTTCAGACTTTTTACTTTTCATCGAACTTTTCCTAGAAATTTTGAGATTAGAATAGCCTAATAGTTTGACATTTTGTAACAAGATATAGAGTCATAAAACATGGATTGACCTTCGATAGTGAGTAAATTAGCCTATCCCTAAAATATAACTTCTCTTTTTTGGACAAATCTTGGATATTACCATTATTAACAATATTTATGACTGCTTATAGATATTTGGGGATGGCGGAGTGTTTAAAAAAAAAAAAAATTCTCTCGAACTGAGTGGAAATAACAGCAAGTACATTTATTGTCAGTAATATAGCAAACTCACATTTTCATCCAACACTCGCAAAAACGATAAGGTGAAGAGCAACAATAACATAGGTAGGCCGAGATGAATGAATGAATGAATGAACACATGGGATCTTGCGAAATACTTAGGCCCACTTATTCACAGAATAAAATCCCGAGTTATGCTATCTGTTCATATGAAAAATAAGAGGTTCCGCTAACCCACTCCTTCTGGCAATTAACATTCCAACAGGCACCACCACTTCTCCATTCAGATCCACTCGACAACGCCAGACCCGTTCTTTCCTCCGGCTTGAATCATGAGGGTAATGAATACAAATACAAGCAAATTGTATTTTTAGCGACATGCTTAGTTTATAATTGAATAGATATTCTACAGAAATTTTCAGATAAGTTATTCCGATAATGGCTGACAACGCATTCACGCATCGTGTTATGTAATGTAACGCAGATGCTCCGAGATGCAACTTATCACCATCCTCTTTCATCTAGAATAGACCCCAGCTCAGTATATAGCCATTAGGTTCATTATATCAACAGAATAAAACTTACCAATAGTCGGTTTCCTCTTGCTCTGTGTCCCAAATTCCGATGAGAGTATTTTGTCGACACCAAAGTTCAGTTTCCCTTCGCTCCTGTCCCGCTTCTCCCTACCAGACACGCCCCCACTCTCGATGCCAGTGAGTAGTTGCTTGCACCCGTACAGTGAGAACGCCAAGGGGCTAAACCCCACGCGGTCCTCGGGCGCCGACCTCCACCCCCTGTGAAGGGTGAAGCACGGAAGCGAGAGGGCGGTTGCACGAGGGTAAGTTACCCGCACCTGCCCCGGCGAAGAGGACAGTACTGATGAGCCCTCGTCCTGCAGGGGGATTCGGTTCATTGTTGGGCTCAGCTCCGATTGATAGACCGGGTATGATATCGCCATCCTGTCGAACTGGTGCAAAATTGCCAAGGTGATCAGCTTCTGTGTCCATCCACGTAAATCATATTAAAACACTGAAATCCATGTTCTTGGGTCCACCTACTCACTAATCTGGTTTCGAGCAGGGCTCAGTTCCATGCGGATTCTCTGGCTGATATCCTATAAAGTTCGTGGATTTCGTTTTTACTTTCCGTAATAGAGACGAAGAAACAACAATCTGAGCTGAAATTCAAGAGATTCAGTCGGCCCCTAATGCTTAACAGCGAATTGTTGGTTCAATCTTATATTTGTTTCCTGCAACTCCTAACCAATCAGGTGCGTACCTATATAGGCTACGCACCTTTTCCTACGAATTAGTACTGGGTTATCTAACTCCTGAAATCTGTCAGGAGAGCTCCTTCTCGTTGTAAGTACACAAAATTCGCCAGGTAACGTATCTTTACTTAGAAAAGGCATTGGGTAAATATCTAAATTACATTTAATCCAAGTTGTCATAAATTATGCAACTTTCAAATTGAAATATTTTTGAAGGGTAGGTGTTTCAGTCCAAGTAAGTAACGGCCAACTGTTTCCTTATCGCATACGGCAGAAGTTTTTCAGAAGTATCGTCTCCGCTCGTTGAGGTTCAATATATCGTATCTCACGCGATAGTATGTGCCCATCTTTTCGCAAACTACACTAAAGGATCAAATAATATGATCGGGAAAGAGTAGTCCGTGCTGACGGTGTTCGTAAAAGTCATATAAAGAAAGTTCTAAAACGATTTGTTGCACTCGATGGAGGAAACTATTCGAACTGTATCGTCACGTGTGGTCAATGCTCCAACTAACGCCACATGATCAAATCCAATAAGGTTTATAAGACATGGACGTTCGCCCTCGTGCCCGCTTGTCGCTGGTTGCAGATACCGATCACCTAAGTTTACGTCGCCATAATTCAAGTTTAATGAGCCCGCAGCGATTCGCGAACTATCCCCCTAGAAAGTATCAGCCATCCAGGTGTATCCAAGTCAGGCTGTGATTGGCGAAATCCGAGAAGTCGTCGGCACGATCGATCGGCGACTCCGCATCGCTTTGAGCTAGAGAGGGCCAAAGGAAGCACTTCCTGTAACCAGGTATAACAAGCGTGTCGATTACCGATATGATACGATAATGACATTATCTCATTTCGGTGGTACACAAGTGCTTCGAGATGATGACAAGGTGTCGTGTTTTCGCTTCCGCGACGGTATTTCATTCTCCCCAATAATGAGGCTTGTGACAAGATAAATGCCCGGCTGTCAAATCAGTGTGATTGGTTCGCTGTATTTGGTGGAGACTGCAAGGTCGGCGAGGATGTGAATTACACATTTAATTTTAGGGTGGGGGGTTGGGCCGGTTGTATGAAGTTGATATCGATGGGAGTTGCCTCAGTGTAATATATTATGACACCTTTTCACAGCTAAAAAATGTTTAATTTTAGGTAGGACCTATGACCTAATAATATCAGTAAAGGGCAGGGGCCGGATCAATTATAAAGAAGATATATTTCAGATAAAATATTGCTTTTTTCAGCTTTTTCCAGCTTTTTTTCAGCTTTTCACAACTAAAAAATGTTTAATTTTAAGTAGGACCTATGACCAAATAATATCAGTAAAGGGCAGAGGCCGGATCAATTATTAAGAAGATATATTTCAGATAAAATATTGCTAAATCCATCAGTTCAAACCGAATAGTTTAAAGGCCTATGGAAGTGAAGAATATGACTTTGACAACATCGATTCCTATTAAATCCTCCACTTGGTCATCATGATCCATCAAAGGGTGTAGGGAGAGTAGCAATTTGAATCAATTGGGAACAGACAGATTCTTTCTAACTTGGGCGAGAATGGGCTATATGAAATAGAATATGAGCTATAGGGGGGACACTTGTGACCAAATGTCAAGTGGTTCGGGTTTCCCATTTCACTTCTTCCCAATCTTGGTCGACATTTTGTGCTTATTTTGAAGGAGCTTTTCCAGAGCGAAACAGAAAATTGATAAAATACAGGGGCGTATCCAGGATTTTTCAATAGGGGGGCGCAAGTCATGAGTGATCGCCGTCCTGGAGGTGTCCCCCTCCCCTCTAGAGAATTTCAGCTCCTGAATCCTGGAACCTATTTATGAACAATATTCTCAATTAGTATGAGGATTGTTTTATCAACATAGCCAAGGCCACTCACTGGATGGACACAACCAGGGACGCCGATATCCAATCCGGGCACTACAACAGTGTGGTAAGCTCTGTGCCCCAAAAATTTTACAATCGAGAACATGGCATATTGGTATATTGCCGGAATTGTAAATGCAGACAGGCCCGATCACAACACTCATTATTACATTACATTACGGTCCTATTTTTTGTGTGCCGATGTCATTATTATTCATGAGTGGGCGGTGCTTGAAAGCAAAACACCAATATCTAGACAACCATAGGTCAAATTTTCGTCAAATCTGTCCCACTGACATAGATGAGGAGTTTCAACCTTTTCTATGGTATTGTATAATTGTTGGTCTTTATGGATATTTATAAGTGGTGGGGCTTCGATTAGTTTCAACGAGAATGTAGACACGATAGATAAGTGGAAGACAGAAAGAGGTATTGCTGTCATACTTGGGTGCATGGTGGATGCTCCATAATGAGTATTAGTATTCACGATTGGGCTGAGCAGAATCGTAAAATGACAATAACTCGACAACTGTAGGTTCGATTTTTGTCAAATTTGTTTTAATGACATCAGTCAAGAGTGCCAATAGTTATGTAGTATTCATAACTGATGTATTCATTTCGAGCAATCGGATTGGCTGAAGGGTCCACTGATCTCCAATCGATACCAGTATCGATTCGGGTAGGGTCCTTGCATATTTGAGAAAAAGGAGAATCAACAGTGTCCAACATTTGATTATCTGTCCAGTGCATCGTCATAGTTACCATGTATTGCCCACTCTCAAAATTGCAGTGTAAACAATAATAATAATAAGCCATTCTTATAAAGCGCATATCACAGCCACAAGTGGCGTCTCTAAGCGCTATAAACCTTACAGTAAAAAAGAGACAAATGTAACAACAAAACACCAACGAACCGTTACTTCTGGAAAAGGAAAGTTTTCCAATTTGACTTAAAGGTGTCCAGAGAGTCAAACTGCTTGAGATGCTCTGGAACATTGTTCCAAAGTTCTGCAGCCGCAGCAATAAACGTGCGAGCACCGTAAAATCTGGTAAGTGTTACTGGCGGAACCAGACGACACTGAGAAGAAGATCGAAGATTCCTAGTGGGACGATACATTTGCAACAAGGAATGCAGATATGATGGACCGAGACCTGCTAACAGAGGAAAGTAAGTGTAAGGATTTTATATTCAATGCGCTTCCTAACTGGAAGCCAACGCAAATCACACAAGACCGGTGTTATGTGCTCACGTTTCCCAGTACGTATGACCAACCTAGCGGCAGAATTTTGAATTCTTTGCAACTCACCAATTCGAGCGTCCAGAAGACCATATGAAATACCATTACAAAAATCAACGCGAGACATCACATGAGCACGAACCAGTCTCTCTGTACCTTCTTTCGACAAGTATAAGAACGTACAGACCCAATTTTGCGAAGTGCAAAAGTAGCCGACTTACAGATGTGATTTATACAGTAATGAAGGGTTAGATGCCCATCAAGTTTGACACCAAGATCACGAACAGAACCAGGAACAACATTGATAACCTTGTCAATGAGTGGCACTTGCTGTATTTTCAGTGACTGCCTGAACTTACTGATGAAATGAATTATCTCAATCTTCTCAGCATTGAGTTTCAAACTATTATATGTAGACCAGTGTTCTAGATCACGATCACAAAACTGAAGCCTGAGAACGGAATCTGAACGATTGCGTCCATTTGAAAACGTAAATTTGCGTACCATCTGCATAAATCATACAATCCAGAGCATGATACAAGCAAGACAACATGGTTGCAGAATACAAACGGAAACGAGGGGACCAATTACCAATCCACGAACAGATGATTCCAACTCGTCGATAAAATCACACTGAGATCTTTCAAATTCGATTTTAACAAACTCAATGCATTCATACAAATATCATATCTATCTTGAAGACGTCTTATCACAATATCCTGGTTGATAGTAATAAACGCTTGAAGATCATCATTCACCACCCAAACGAGCGTCGCCTCACAGCTATGGTGTTTTCTGTACGCTGACTGGATGCTTCAGAATG
This sequence comes from Pentamera pediparva, assembly GCA_025400115.1. Classification (NCBI taxonomy): domain Eukaryota; kingdom Metazoa; phylum Echinodermata; class Holothuroidea; order Dendrochirotida; family Phyllophoridae; genus Pentamera; species Pentamera pediparva. Next base: position 5,927 of record JAODTT010023996.1, read on the forward strand.
AGTTATTTTCCTGGAGGTAGGCCATTGCTCTCCCAATGACTCTATCTATAAACGGTAAATGAGCGATGGGGCGATAATTCGATAGGTTTTCAGAATCTAGTCCATCCGACTTCAGTAATGGAGAAGCATGCGCCTACTTCAGTGATTTTGGGAAAATCGCCATTAGCCAGCACTGAATTGGAAAGTCTAGTTATTATCGGAACAAGCTCTGTCCTACATTTCTTCAAGACATCAGCAGGGATAGGATCGATAGGGACAGGGATGCATGGAGTGATAGGATAGGCCAGCCGCACAGTATTTTCCGGCTCTCTCGGCTCTGACAGAATACGAGCTTCACCACGTAATGTTAGTTCCTCAATCATTAGACCAACCAAGCGACCAGCTAACCAAATAACCAAGCAGCCGATCAACCAATCAATCCCAAAACAGCCAACCAAACAACCAACCAACCGGCCAATCAACTAACCGACCAACCAACCAACCAACAAACCAATCAATCAACCAAAGAACCAACTAAAGAACCAACTAAAGAACCAACCAAAGAACCAACCGACCAACCAATCAACTAACCGATCAGCCTACTAATCAACCAATCCATAAACTGAAGAACCAACCAACCGACCAATGGATCAATCAATTACCTGATTTCCGTCCAACCCACCGACTCGCCACCAACCACCAAACAACTAACCAATCAATCAACCAACCAACCAAAGAACCAACTAATCAGCTAACCACCCAAGCAATCAATCAACCGAAGAACCAATCGGAGAACTAACCAACCGACCAACCTAAGAACCGACCAACTGACAAACCGAATCGCAAGTCAATCAATCTAGAAACCAAATAACCAACCAACCAATCGATCAACCAAATGTTCAACCAACCGACTCGCCATCAGCTACCAATCAACCAACCAATCAGTCAACCAACCAAAGAATCAACCAGCCAATCCATCAACCTAACGTTCAACCAACCGACTCGTCATCAACCACCAACCAACCAAACAACCAATCAAATAACCAACCGAAGAACCAACCAATACATCAACCGACTAACCATCCGACCAACCAATCAGTCAACCAGTTTGCAAATCGATCCATCAAACAATCAATCAATCAATAAATCAACAAACAAACGAAAGAGCTAACCAACGAGCCAACTAACCAAAGAACCAATGAATCAACCGACCAACCAACCATTCAATCAATCAACTGGTCCAATATTGATCATTGTGAACACAGATAGCTTAAGGATGGTTCAGTTGGATATTCGAGGCATTTTTACGAGCGATGAAATCGCTTGTATTGTAGCCGGTTTGGATCGGAATGTTACATTTCTGTAGTCGTGTCACTCGTGTGCAGTCGCTCCGTTAAACGCGGGTCGATGAAATTCGCTTGCAATCGTATAGTTTCCTGTACACGGCTGTGGAATAATTGTAAAATGGTCAGTTCTGTAATAATATATGACCGCAGCGCTTTTAGGAATGAGCAAATCGTGTTTTTTTAAGACATTCTTAACAGAAAAGTCTGGTGGAACGACCACGAAAGACGTTGGCAGCAAATTAATTTTTGTCTCATCTTGGGTAATTCGACAATGCAGGACACTCAATTGCGAAACTTGCAGCCAAAACAGAGATGTTTCAGGTGTGATTTATCGATATTTTGCGAATCTTTGTCTATTATACAGTAATATTCATTTGTTAAACCAGCTATTAGTTGCCGATGTGGTCCGCAGATGAATTTGCAGTATTCACAATAGCAGCCATTGCCCGCATAATTGCTACGAATAAAATTTACTCGTACAGACCACCGACTTGTTCAAGTCTGTAAAACCAACGACGTCCCCGCTGAGAACTCGATACGCATGCGTGGTAGCCTGGGTGGGGTTGAAGCAGTCTGTGCCAGCAGTAGCACACTGTCACTGCATGTTCGATGTGCATCAATAACCGCGTGTCTAGACGTATAATATTATAGCTCCATGGTTCAGACAGCTAAACCAAGTGAATTTATCAGTTTCTGAAGTCAGCCTAGGCCAACAATAACCGCACTCACTTGAAGTGACAGAATCACCAGCTTCTACCCTCTTAGTATAATGGTACTCACTGATCTCGGAATGCCGCGGCCCGGGTTCGATTTCCAGTCTGGTCGGCAATATTTCACTCTTTCCTCTTTTCCTTTCCTCGGGTGTGACCATTGTTTCCCGATTTTTCATTTCGTTTCATTTCAGATTTTCGATGCAGGTTGGCTCCGTGATCTAATTATTTACTTGTTTGGATCAAACGATCATACGCCCTAGTTGCGGCGATCTATATGACCTGTTCATACTGTTGCTACGATATAGGATTACCTGTTTATTTGTCTCGCCTGAACGAAGTTCAGGAAGAGACTTAGTGATCACTATGTCGTGGATGTGACTGCGTGTGTGTGTGTGTGTGTGTGTGTGTGCGTGTGTGTGTGTGTGTGTGTGTGTGAGAGAGTCTGTGTGCGTGGTGTGTGTGTGTGGATCTTGGATGATATTCCTCCAAAATACTCCTATGGAGTTTCAACTGGAGACGTGTGTGTCATACTCTCTCGTTAGCGGGATTTCTCTCGAACCGTAGGGCGGTTTGTGACAACACTTTGTATGTAGCATCGGGGTTGGGTGTAGGCCTACACGATCTGGTTAGATTCTGGGCACTGAAGGCCTCAATTAGGTTGGTTATTTAGCCTATTCTATGTAATTTATTGTAAAAGTTCGTTAGCGAAGACCCGTACAAGCTACGGGAATTATTGTAGTTCGGCTTATATGAGCATGATGACAGGTAGATGAGCTTATTAGCGTAACTTCATTGGTAGGCAAATTTGCGTAGTTTGTGCAATTTTGTAGGATTTTCACGAAACTTAGTGGATATCATGTTCTAGTTTACTTTTAGTCTCGAGAAATTTAAAAGTGTCATCGGGGTTACCAGCGGTCATTTAGTGTATCTGATTTGAATAATTTATGCAAAATTTCGAAGTTTGACGGATTGCTATGAAAGCTGGTGGATGTGGTCCTGAAAACTTCAAAGGTACAGTCGGGGTCACTGGAGGTAATTCAATGTATCTAATTTGCATAATTCATGCACATTCTTAACTTGCGTATATTTGCAAAACTCAGTGCATATGTCCCCATAGGCTTTTGTTGCTTTTAATGTTCATGAATTTGACTGAATGTTCAATATCCCAGCTTTTATGTGTAGCCTATACATTACGTAGGTGCTGGTAACCCACAACTGTTCAGATGCTTTTAGGGAATGATGTTATTATCTGCCCACCAAAAAACTTGAAACTAGAAAAATACTGTAACAAAACAAGTCTTAGAACCTCTGATCGCGAAAAAGGCGAGACTAGCGGTTCGAGATCCCAATTGTAGCCATATTGAGTGAGAGTTCTATCCATTCTCGAAACATATCCACGAGATACGTCATTATCAATATTCTTATAATAGGCTATAAGTTGTATCATCCGCGAATAGGATGAATTTTGAATTCCTAGTATTTATAGTTTAGGATATCGTTGATATGAGGAATGAATGACAGAGGTCCTATAGAAAGGATCCGTGAGGAACACCGACATTGAAATGAGACATTCCAGAAGAACAATTCTTGTGTTGCACATACTTGAGGGCGGCTGATGAGGTGATTTGTGAACAATCATGTATGTGCCTATATCCCAAGAATACCACGGGCAAACAATATTATACAACAATATATCATGATCATTGGATTCAAAAAAATTGGAAACATCCAATGAAATTCTGTACTGCGTGCGTCTGCATCGCGTTTCAACATAGACCTATAAACGACACAATTTATTGTTGTAACAAATAAGTCTCAATGGAAGCAAATGAACCAGAATTACCAGAACATGAACTAGAGCACCAATGTGTAAAATGTGTATAGACTGAAGACATCATTCCAAGCATTTTGGATTGAAATGTGAAAAAAGATTCAACAAACACGGCCACGAGCGTTTCGAACATGATTATCGTCTATCTGAAGCATCGCCCACAGAGCAAGTGTAGGGCGAAATTCGGTTTGGCTGAAACTCAAGTTGTATGATTTACCATGCAGTTGGAGTGGATGACCTGGACCAGTGTGTACGCACCTCAACGCCAGGGTTGCCACTCTGATTTTTCAAATTTCAATGCGCTGTAGTGAAATGAAGTCGAAATTTCACTACTTGTCGTTTATAATAGTACCTCACCCTAGCCCCCATAAGGATAACCTCATTTTTGCTCCATTAATTTTCCTCTTTTCATCTCTGAGGCCCTTCTTTCCAAAAATTTCATAAAAATAAACCTTATAATTTGTCACACAGTGTGATGAGAGAACACAGTCTGCAAATAATTATCACACACATGACCTACCAAGTACACTCTACAGCTTCTGAAACACTGCTTTTCGAAGAAAATATGATTCAGATGGGATTATCATCAACGTTCGACATGAAAGTCCAAGGGGGATATTTTTTCGATCTATGTTTGATGAAATTTCACTACATTTCACGAATTTTGGATTTCCTTCACTACATCACTACAAAAGTCTGAATTTCACTA
>JAODTT010024107.1:0-10503 GCA_025400115.1 Pentamera pediparva
CTATCGATCGAATAAATCTCTACTGCTCCAAATCAATACCATTTTGTATAATATGGCGACAGAGTCTGAGAAAATGCAAACATTTAACCACTGACAGAACAAACTCTGATAAGTTCAGTAGGACAAGTATTCCAGTATCCAGCAACTGCATAGGCGTAAAAGGCAAACGACGATTGGTAAAACATTATAAGGCTTGATTCAACACATTCGTCAAGTTTACTCTAAATTGTAGTTCATTACTATTATTCCTGGTTGATATTGCATGTCACATAATTGTACGGTTGATGCGCACTGTCCCGTGGTGTTTTCTGATTGGCTAATGGTATTCTATTGTACTGAGTATAGTCTTTGTTAGGATTGGGGATTAGGTTAGGGATTATGGTTAGTGCAGCTGATCATAAAGAATATTTCGAGCAAGTGCACATCTGCCCAATATTGGAGGTGATATAGCAACCTGTATGCGGGTTTTCTTTCTCCTCTTTCAGAGATGTTCTAGCGAAAGTCCTTCAAAAAGAGATATCACAACTTAGACATGTATCAATTGACATTGTTTTCTATCGGTGTACTCCCATTGCCAGTGTCACATTTATGAACAGAGTACCGGTAACACAATTAGCCTTGTGGTTGGTTTTCTTCGAAGACTGACTCATGACTCAGGTGCGTTCTTCCCCGTCTGTCTATTGAGTGAAAAAAATATATGATTATTCTTTATTGGACAGCCAAGGGTGGCCAAATATCAGTTAGAATTGTCTAGTGGATGGAAACACTTTTCGGTAATCAATGCCGTCGTGGGTCTCGGCTCAAAGAACAATATAGAATCCACGCAAAGGCAAATAGGCGTTAGTCAAATGATGACAAATGATGGCGTTAGGTTGATTGTCGAATTGTCCAAATATTACTCTAGAGTGAACTGTAGGCAGTCTACCGCGTCCAATGGCGGGGTTGTATTCTTATTTCCGGTTGCCTGGAAGTCAACGATTAAATTGTAATTCAATCAGATTTTTGTTTCGTATTGGTGATGCGTTGTTGAAGAAACAGTACTTGAGGTTCATATACTTTTATTTTAGATTACTTTTATATGAAAATCACTAACTTTGATTTTGAGTGTGTTTTTTAGTTACAATGGCAATGGTCACAAATGTAGGTAGGGTGGTATCACCAGTTCAACGCCGCATGTTATGTTTCAATTTGTAACCACGAGGTTTAGCTATCGACGCCCACAGCCTCTCATACTCATTACGAATCAAGCATACAATGATAGTATAGGTCCTAAGCATTGGTATATGACCGACTCGTGAATTGTCTATCGTCTATGTGCATAATTGGACGGAATGTCGTCCACAAGGATGAGCAATCGTTCAAGTGAGACTGTCGGAATATATGTTTCATCGATCATTAGCGAAAAAACGTCAAACGATAGAGAACAATATCCTAAGAATATTCCAAGTAAGGCTACATAGATTGTCCTGACCTTATCATACCTATGGTTGTTCCATCTCCTGTGGACAACTACTGTTGCTAATAGTGAGGTGCCTCTACTTACACTGTTCCGTAGGTAAGTGATTGACTGTATACCAGCAAAATAGTGATTCGTCCAATCATCCGTTTAATTCCCTTGAACAGTTATGGAAAATGTCTTGATATTCCATCCATTACCGGGTTCTCATGAATCTAGGAAGAGGCATGTAGATATGTTTTTCACCAGTTTCTATGAGTGTCATTTTGTAAGTCCTTGATGCAGCATTGGGTCGAGCTACACCATCCGATTTTGCATCCTCCAAATGCTCCTATCAATTTCACTGAGATAAAACGCACAATATGTCGTCTGGATAATTCTAAGGTCTAAATAAGCGGTGATTATGAGTGACTGACTGAACTATTCAAGCCAAAGCGCCGATAAGGTGATGAAGGAATGGTTAAGTCTTCAAGAAGTCTTAGGAGCCGATGATATCCGCCATCTGCTCCCTGATATCCGTCGATTGGTCAGTTAGTACATTAGGTACAGTAACCGAACACGCTCCGAGTATAGTCTGATAATCGTGCATTCAGCATGCAGGAGAGAGAACATATTGTGAGTGAAGCCCATAAAATATTCTGGGATAGTGAAATGCGCTGTCTAAAACGTACGTAGCGCATTCGGTCGGGTTGTCATGCTGCCTCGTAAATAGCATCCTGTTGAGGTTTATGAAATTGAATAATGAATTGATTGCTACGTGATTGCACGATATTGACGTAAACCACAGGTTGTTGAGTGGTTCATTTGGAAATGTTTTTATTAAGTAAAATGACATTAATATTCGATGAATCATTACGCCAGCCCTTCACTGATATTGATGTCGGCATTCATTCTCCTCCTGCTGGCTACAGTATTTTGACCGTAAAAGGTAACGTCTATACGCTCCCATGTTATTCGCTAAGCGCTTCGATCGGTTCTACTGGCTTCGTAAACTCCCAAAGTTCCATCATTATGGGTCCTATTATTGGTGACATGATTATCTAATATTGGTATTGGTCAGTCCGTCCTGCACTGTACAAGGCAGGAAGAAGAGAAAGCAGACACATGTCATCTGCCAGATATTCGGTTCTACATCGCTGTACGAGTGCAGCGGCCAGCAGTTGCTTCGTCAGTGGAGATGGCCTAGACCAAGAATACAAAGTAGCACGGGCGACTCTCGAATCACTTAAGATAATTCCTTACCGTGCAGTGGTGAGTGTGCGGGTCTTCCACGTAGTAGCTTAAATGTATTGTGTAGCTTTAGTATGAGAAATACGAGAATCTGTTGTTTTGGTGTTCTCCAGAGGTAATTTATTTGTGAAAAGAAAGAACCTCAAAGCTTTCAGTTTGTCAATGTGTCCCATTGAAGATCATCTACAAGGAATCTCTCAATTCTACTCGTAAGCATTGCAGTGCATTTGTTCGCCAACACATTGTTTATCATAGTTTTGGGTTTGTGCATGACCTATTTAGGCCATCATTCATATTAGAGAGGTGATTTAAATAAAAAACAGGACAAACCAATATCTTGCTATTCAGGTAACTGATTCACGTGGCATGTATGAACGCATATTCAATTAATCTCAATTGACTCTTCGCTGAGAGCCTACTGTCGACGTTTTTATCCGACCCTCATTCTAACATCAATCCTCATTACTAAATCACGCTGTGGTAAATATGTCCATGAGAGTTAGGGCTCGAGCGCCGCGAGAAGCGATCAATCAAATCACTGATCCTTTGACACAACGTGCGTACTCTGTCCACAGAGACAATTTTGTAGTCCTTGACCATTTCACTAATAGTAGTAATGAACTGACAAAAATAATGAACTGGCAAATTCTACAAATCAGACTCGGAAGTATGTGTTGGCCGACAGTTGAATGTGTAATCCTGTATGTTTTATCGGAAGACTAGTGCACACAAGCAAACCATCTGCATTGATGTGTACGTGTGTTTATTTTGTTATTCTGCTGTAACATTGAGACTGACAGCCCCACTCACACTACTAATGTGAGTTCTATTGAGTTAGCACAGTATGATATATATATATGTATATATATATACACATATATACAATACGGTGGGATATTATGGGCCTAGTGCCACTACTCCGAGTTTTACGCAGGGGGATTTCAGGTGACTGACTGTTACACTCCACCGCCGCGATCGGCTGCTTGGTTTGTTTTGAGGGACGACGGACTGGCAGTACTGAACACAATTTCGGATCTTACTACCAGTTATGTAGCAAGTATGATTACATTATTATTGCTCTCATATACTCACACGGTCCCCCTGATGCTTTAGAAGGATACATTTTCATGGACATTTAACCAGCCAAAAGGCAATTCTCACTGCATTTACTAACAGAGGCGTGCACTTCTCTGTTCGTTTAAAAGTATTTTCCCATCTCTCATATTAGGCGATGGAGTACACATCAGTAATATTCAGTGAACAGTGTAAAAAAGACTGTCCTTGGAAGTAATGGATTAACTATTCCAATTATGTCGTAAAAGCCGTGTATCAATTGAAATGATTCGTGTCATTAGCTGTATATCAACTCTTCTACAGTAATCCTATTCATGCGAAAAACCAACCCCAACCTGGAAACAAAAATTCAGGTCCCGCGTAACTACTTATATAGTCGACCGACGATTCCTATTTCATATACCTTGAAACGATTCCCAGAAAATCATAGGTCCACTGCAGGTGGCTATGTGCAATGATCATTGAATTATTGTTGTCAATATACAGAGGTTGCCAGGTGAATATTTCCAGTGGATGACATTAACTCATCGCACTCAAAATAGGAGGATTCATCCAGACTATGTTTCTTTCTCTCAAATTGCATTCATACGATATCAGGCAATACGTGAGGAAATACGAAGGCTCGGATACTCCAGTCTATTTCGCATGACGGGAAGTTCAATGAAATGTGACAGATATGTATGCTAGCAGTATAAAGAAATCGTCATTACATTTTATCAATTTCCCTGACTCTTTCATTTGGTAGTGGCTGTTATGATTGATTGCCAGATAATCAAAACAGTACGTCAATTTGTACCACGAAAGAAAAGAAGTCTCAGATTAATCAACAAACACTTGTAGATATATGTTCATCTGATATCATGACGACGGCAATAATTCACTCTTCGTCGCAACAATAGGTCAGTCAGTCCCAGCGAAACCAATTCCCGGTTTTGCATCCTCTAAATGTTGTGTAAATGTTTTTTCAAATATATAAATACTGAGGTATATGTTTACCCGTTACCACGACATCAGTGATTATTTTATTAGTTCTCAGTGTAGCAATGGGTCAGTCAATTCCAGCTTAATTACCGAAATGTCCGAAAGCATAACGAGAAAGCCTTCACGGCTTTGAATGGATTCAAACTCTCAATCGACTGATTGTCCGGAGCTCAACCGATAGAGCTAATCCGCCTCCTAACAAACATAAACATATTAACAGTACGTCACTGAAATTAAGCTCATCATCAGTAGTGATGACGTGATATTTAAACCAAACACTCGGGGTTCCACAAAGTAACTATTTGTGGCATGAACTACTTCACACACAAAGGGAGCCTCACTTCGCTAGAAACCCGACCAGCTATGATAATCAATGCACGGTATTTCTTACGAAAATTAGTACTAAACACCGTATGTTACAACATAATTTCTGTATTGATGCATTCTGAATTTATCAGCATCAATTCGTTAGGAACATATCATTTCCCCGTATTTGACCCTGAACGGCGAATTAGGTACGTTGATACGGTTAATTTGTACTACGGAAGTAGTGTATCCAAGTGCTTCGATGGAGAAGCTTACGCGTGTTGTCGTATTTCCATCACACACAGATAAACCAGAATTTTTTTGAGTGCACGTCAGCTATAATTTTCCGATTCGCATCCCCCAAATACATCAATAAATTATTTTCAACACAGCCAACCCTACTTCTTTTTCTAACACGATACCTATGGTGTATGAGATAACACAATAACTCTAATGTTATGAGATGTCGTTGCCTCTCATTTCTATCGGGCGGTGTGACCTACCGCATTCACGGGCACACGTCAATTGTGTCCGGGATGCCGTTAGTCAACGCGTTGTTCCTGTTTACGGATGATGGCGACCAAACATAACTTCTGGGACACATACATAATGAATCATAATGCAGCTCTTTGACTAATCAGATGGTTTGAGGCATGCTTAGTAGTGACTCGCGCGGGCCTTGGGATGGGATGCCGTTGTGTGGGTACTGCGCACAGCGTGCTTCTAACACAGTCTTTTCAGTTTCGACAAGGACAAATATTGGCCACACTAACCTCACCCACGATATCCTGTTCCACGGTGATGACGAATTCCCTAGTTTAGTTTTCGTTTATATTGGTGAAAGAGGGTCTCACAAACAACCCCGAAGCCACAACAACCCGAAAGCGAAAACGAAAAGAACCCAATGCCCAACGAATTCGCCCACAGTTAATGCTCACATCTTGTTAATGTTCACATCAAACGAGCTGTTACCTGGGTGGCTGCTCGTATGTTAGGGTTATGGATTGGGTTGACTGGTCGACAGTATGTTTCCAACATCGGAGCCTTGTTGGAAATACAGATCCGTCTCTCGTGATTTTGTCAAGAACCACCCTTCAACCTGGGCACATGCTGCGCACACAACTTCTCTGTTCACTGCAGGTCGGAGGGGGCTCATGTTACCAGCTTTCGTGAGCAGCTCTCTTTGGAATCGGTCAAGTGTGATCGGTATTTACCGGTAAGTTGTACTAACTGTAACTAATATTCTGCTCCCTCCATCTTCTAATATATTTCGCAGTTATTTGTCAAAACTATACACAGCTCATGGCTCATCCATCTGCAATACCTATATGACCTAAATGGGGAAGACAATAATTTTGTATACAGCTTGTCCTGATAGTTCTCATACCCGTTTCAATTTGACATAACAGGCCGGGTTTCACTCGGGGTTACACGTCGAGTAACAACAGTGATTATCCTTCTCTGTGGACTGTTTATGTGTGAAAAGTCAAGTATTGGCAAATAGCGCAGACGTTCTGTTCGGGGAAGTTTAATTATGGTAATCGACCAACGTGCATATGAATTGCTCACGAATCCATGATCTTGGCTATTCACAAGTATTTTATATTTCTATTTATTCAAAGAAACACAGGATATGTTTTCTGCTATATTGGACGGGTATCATGCAAACAAAGTTCGCATGATTTGCGAGGAAAATACAGAGCGACACAATTTTGGGCAACTTATTCATTTTGAAAAAAGACGTTGAGAGAATGAGACTATGAGAATTACAAAATTTGTGAACATGCGTGGTTGCAACGATGGAATGTCGAGGGTGTGAGAAACGGGAATTGCAAGAGGAATAGTATTATATTATATACATAGACTTTCTTTCCGAAGAAGTGACAAATCGCACTGCGCTGGGAAAATTGAAAACGTCTTGTGATTCTGTAAGCGCGGCGTAGCACACGTTCAGCCATCGTTGTGCACAGCAGAGGTAAATTAAAAAAATTATATGTGCAATCCACGGGATGTCTTCCAACATGTTTTAAAGTTAAATTGTTATGGAACCTCCATTGTCTTGTTGATATATATATATATATAACTAACTAATTAACTAACCAACTAACCGACTGACTGACTAACTGACTGACTAACCAACTAACTAACCCTGTTTCTGTATCCATATTGTTGGGAAAATCATTCATTTTGAGGTGGACGTTGTTTACCTATTCAGGAGAAAGCCGGCGAATACAGGCCGAAATTGATACTCGGATGAGTCTAAAGAGAATTGACAGAATACGTGCGAGCTATCAATATACGGAAGTGTAAACATGTGAGGTTCGCATAGTCACAGCAATACAATGCCACGGGTGTATAAAATAGTTAACGCATTACATACAAGTTGAGAACAAACGTTGGAAACGGAAATGTAAGAATAGACTGCTTAGACCCAACAAAACAGAAAGTATTTCAGAATGTATTTTCACTAAAATACTAATAGGCCTATACTAATTTGTTATGCCCTGATTGAATAAAACATTGGAAAAAGTTAGAAATAGCAGTTAATGCGCACTGTCTCGTAAGCTATATTCTGATTGGCTTATGGTATTGCACGGATTAGAGTCTCTGTTAGGGTTGGCGATTGGGTTAGGGATTAGGGTTAGTGCAGCTAATCATAACACAATTGTCCGAAGAAGTGCGCATCGGCCCAGAAATGACAATTATTATTTAGACAAACGTTCATTCATTGCTCTGCTTGGAAATTGTAATTATTAAATGTGCAATGCACAAGATATAGTCAAATCTGAAATTTCTATTGTCTTCAAAACTTTTTCCATAGTTCATTTTTAAATGACAAATGAGAGGTAAGACGACTTGATTTCGTGGTTTTGTTTTGACACGGAGAACACTTCACTGCAAAACTACAATAACAATACCTCCTTCAATCTGAAAAAATGAGCAGATTTATCATCAATCAGACAAAATAGACTGTTTCAGTGGCTATCCGCCTATTTTTGTAAATGAACATTTGAGAACAATGTCTCTAAAATTACTGATGTTGGTATGAGGGCCACATACCCGACTGAACATGGGCTCTACAGTGTGGAGTGAATGCGGATGTGTATGTTGTGTGTTTGCGGTGCTTCTTATTAAGATTCGGGATAATGACGAGGCCACTCATATTAATTCCTAGTCACAGTCTACTGGCTAGGAAATAGCATATTCTCATTGATATGGAATATTATTCTTCTTTGTGCAATATGTCCCTTGGACTTGTAAACAATTTGTTAAATCTGCCCTGTTGTGGTTGAGTTTCAGTCATTGTTGAGGTACAGACTGCCAGTACACTGGTTGGAACAGCTGGTTTACCGCTAAATGTGTGATCAACACACGTTTCTAATAATCTTTCAAGATTTGAATTTTTCAGATCTAACAAATAATTTTCGTTCGGGTGACTTTTATTACTATACAGCCTTCACTTTCCCTTTTCCTCTTCGTAGTACTGAATGAACCAAGCATTTCCCCAAATCTTCCCCAAAAACCGGCTCATCACGAAAGAGAGAGAATGGCGCATGTCTAAAACGCAATCTTTTCTTTCCAACAAGGAAGGACAAACGCAATTCTGAGTCACTAATCGGGCTCGAATGGGATGGATTATATCTTATCACTCCTCGACGTAACATCTAGCAGAAAAGTTCGAAACATACGGTCGTGACACGAAACTACGAGTTGCTGTTTGGTCGCGAACCGGGATGAGTTGAACTTCTCATTGCACTGCTGCGTTGCCAACATTTCAATTAATTAATTTTGTATTGACAACACTAGCAGTGTTCGGTTTCGCAGTTCATTAAAAATATCACTAAGTGCAGTAACAATAGTTAATGTCATGCGATTTTCTGAGAGAATAGCGACTGGGAAGTTGCAAGAAAATATGGATCAATGGAATTAGTTGAGGAGGAAGTGTAGGTGTGTTTTGATAGACATAGGAGGGTTCGTGCTGTGGGGTATCCGCAATGGGTTGGGTTGGGTATTTGGCTGCAGGGCCAATATTTATGGATTCATAAGGCGCACATGACCGAAACATCCATAATTTATGTGTTGGAAACATTATAATATTTTGGCAAAACAGACATTTGTTGCCATGGGAAATTCTAATAGATCTGACGAAAGAGACACGTGAAAGCTTTTCAACAACAACAGCACCCCAAATCTCACGCTTATCCATATACAGGATGGAGCAGTTCCTAACACAAAGTCTCCCGTCACCAAAATCAACCAAGCTCGTATAGGATGGATTACATCCTATTACTCCTTCACGAAGAATTTAGCACACAATGCAATAACCTACTGGTCACAGCTCATTATTGGGTCGCGGATTCTGTTTGGTCGCAGAACCCAATAGACGAGATTGTTTTCGTACCAATTCGTAGTGAACCATCCGTTAGACTGCCGTAAAAGAACATACCAGTTTTAAATGACATTTCAGTCAAGCAGGCCTGATAATTCATCCAACGGACAGTGATGGTAATCATGTTCAGATCTTTTTTTTTGTTAGGTGATGCAATAAAATAACACTCACGGATCATCAGCCAGGATAGAAGACGACTTTCGATGACAGAATTTTTTTCGAAAAATATCATTATCAAAATTAGGAAAGTTGGTGGAATCACACAACGAGGTAGCGGTGCACATCGATAAACCATGGGAACCCACTTGTTCCTACACTGCTATACATAAATTAGTGAGGTGACATTCAGTGGAATCATGGTAAACGAACAAGACGTGCAAACAATTCGGCTACGGGTGAGCCGCGCGATACCCCAGACATCGAGGACGATTTAATGTACAGTGCAATGTATTATCGCATTCCTTCTTTTAGAGGCATATCTCATCTGTACTCATACCTTGCTGGTGTCATTTTGGGTTGGTTTTTCTCGACTTGCCCCCAGCGACTGTGTTACATTGCGAAACCCTGCCCCACAACATGGAATGATACGCATACAGAACATCGAAAAAGTATACTCTTTAAATATCGATTCTTCTCACCGCTGGCCAGGATTATTGACGTGTGTATTGAGTGGCGAACATTGATATGTTGACAACCTCTGCAGAGCCTCTTTGGAAGAACACAATCATTTTCATGTTTATGCTCTGTTAAGTAGTTGTAGATACGTCTTGTGGTAATTATCGTCTCCCACGCCAATGAGAACACGGCATAACTTGACTGACCCGTGGTGACTGATTCGTGCGTTGATTACTATATTGTTGACCAAATTAGCCGGGATTGAGACCGTTCTAACATCCTCAGTTTCAACACAAGTATCGAAATCGATACCGGGACCTGCAGTTTGAGACCAAAACTGGTGCCAAGACCGATTTAGAATGAAAACACTGTTGATTGCGATAGAATCATTTGTGTACAGAAAATGTATATTTCATACTTCGATACATTGACAGGACTATGGAACTGGCAT
>JAODTT010024218.1:0-10503 GCA_025400115.1 Pentamera pediparva
CGTTCCCACCAAAAAAGAATTATACGTTACTCTCTCTGAAAGTTATTTTTAATCGTAATTGTTTATTCATGATTTGTTCAAATTGGCTGTTGTTATTGGATAATGGCTACTACATAATATTCATCCCAAGTGGGGATGAATATTTTGAAGGGAATAGTTAAGAATTATGACGTCACGGAACCAGAGTTCACAAGTCTCTCCGTGCGGACAGATTAGTGGGTATATTAAATAGAGGGCGTACTGCTGAGTTGTGACTGACGGAAGGAAAGTGAGTGTAGCGAGACATACACGAGATACTTGGGCAAGTCTATTAGTACCCCAGTTATTATCCCATCCTCCTTGCAAAATTGCTGGATGATATATTTTACGTAGTCGCATTACCATATTTTCTCTACTCATTGTTGATAGTCGCCATAGCTACGATATATATGGTAACGAATATGGTGGATGAAAAACATTAGTGGTACCCTATGTTGGGTACGCATTGGTGTCAGTGGTTAGTAATGATATGCGCGTCGAGAAGTGCATGTTTGCCTGTATGTGTATGTCATTGACCGTTAGGGCAACATACCCCTGGTTCCGTGCATGTAATTCCGTGTAACTTAATTCGCTCTGCACATGTTAGTAGGCCTACATATATGTGTGTACCAACTATTTATCGCGAAACGGGTGCTCTGCACATGTGAGTAGGCCTACATGTGTGTAC
Organism: Pentamera pediparva; assembly: GCA_025400115.1. Taxonomy (NCBI): domain Eukaryota; kingdom Metazoa; phylum Echinodermata; class Holothuroidea; order Dendrochirotida; family Phyllophoridae; genus Pentamera; species Pentamera pediparva. The sequence goes on from JAODTT010024218.1 coordinate 707, forward strand.
CAACTATCTTCCGCAAAACGCTCACCCACACTCTGGTTCTGGGGATATATTTTTCTTTAACTTGTGGGAATGGAGACTTACTAGCAGTAAAAGCGTCATTTCTATTGACGTGTCAGGTGAACACACAAACGGGCATGTCATTGGTTCCTCATTATTTTCCATCCATTGCATGTTTGCAAGAGGGACGGAAATGAGAAAAAAGAAGAAATAAATACACCTTCAGTTTATTTATCGCAGGTCGCTGAATATATTGACATGACATTTCCCCCTCTCTCTTTCCACAGGGCACAGTTATTTTTCAACAACACCGATCACCCGACGGCGGTGCTAACGGCTTTGCTAGAGTACCACGACAACCGGGTGCGGCCAAACGAGGGAGGTACGTAGAACTGTAATGTTGTTATGATACCGATTTCGTTCCGAAGCGATATTCACGGAGAACTACAAATGCTCTGTTTTCCGGAAAGTCGTCTACAGACGTGTTTTATAATGTAAAGTTGCACGTGGAAGGCGAATGAAAGCAAACATACACATTTGCATATTGACATATTGTGTGTCATACTGCGCTACAAATGTGTCGCTGACATAAGAGGCTCCCCTACTGGAATCTACTGGAACGTTTATATAGTTGTACTGAATGTTGTAGATGACGAATGCGACATAACTGTACCCACGACTCACCCCAGCCGCAGCCCTTTTTCCTTTTATTGAATTAATATGCGACTAGAACAATTCGACTCTGCACTGTTATACATTAAGAACTAAGTGCTGTACAATGACTATGCGTGTGCATCTGCGTAGGTTTTGTTATTGAATATTAACAGATGTCGGGAACACTCGGCTCATGAAGCAGATGCTCTTGCTAAGTGATTAATCTTCGCTGTTTTGTTACATCTGTATGACAGGCCGGATATGAAAAAACAAAATGGGACGATGAATCTTCAAGTGAAGTAAGCCGTCGCGTAACAATACTAGACCTTCTCATCGTGGACTACCAACATACCTACACTCAAATATCAAATATACGACCATTTTCGGAACTGATAATTTCGGTCCTAAATTTTATCAGATTTCTGGTAGGTGCCCATTCGATTCGATTTCTGTTCATTTTGATCAGGGCGTTTTTAGAGTGTAGTTCATTGAATGATGGCGTATTTTATGCACTTATTCTCTGACATTTTGCTCATTGTCACACTTGTCACAACATGTTCATGTCGTTAGCTAGTTATTTAGATCATGCTTAACAACACAACAATGTCATTGTGATACAGTGTCAACAAGACACAACGGTAGGACGTTATCCCGTTTAGAAGCCTCTTATGACAGGCAGGGAATAGTTCGAACCTATCCTATTGTTAATCATGACGATGGTAACTATGACTCGCGTAATTAGAAGAATAGTTTTCACAATAACGATCGTCTTAATCATTCGAGTGCATGTCCATGATTGTATGACACCAGAAATGTTTACTGTTGGCTACTTCAATGGTTTTGGAAGCGAAGTGTTGTTTCTATGATGTTCAAGAATCTTTCAGAAGGGCACGGATTAATTCGTCGAACTTCGTGGACAAATTATTTGAGAAAACACGCTGATGATATGCAAACTGCTCGGGAACAATGATTTGGATGAAACATTGAAACTTGGTAGTTGCGTCAGTGAGCTCGTTTTGAGTAGGGTAGACGACGTTCCCGTTTGACAGTTCATGTATCTAACTGCAGTATCGATGCCGCTGCCATGGCCAAAACTCATCGACTAGAAGATCGCAGAACATAGGATGTAGTCATTATTGAGTGTTTTGTTATTATCGGAGAACTATCGATTCCAGCAACAGATGTTGAGCACATCCGGCCTTTCTGAATAAGTCGTCTAATCGCCATATCATCTCGTTACATATGTAAGTTTCCCCCTTGTTCAGGAGTAGGGACTCATCTGTAATGATCCAAAACCATCTGCCACCGATTCGTACGAATCATCCATCAACTATGCCATTCGTCTTACGAAGTCATCCGACACATAAATCGACGAACGCTATAGATGGTGCCCACTAATGGAATTATCGGGTCTCCACTTCGATTTGCAAATGAAATGTGGCATGCATTTGGACTGCTACGTGGAGCGTCGTATTGTGACTAGCGTTGATCAGGCGTGGGATGTATATGATTGGTTGGAAGTAATATAAAGTTACCTCTGGGTAATGGGTAAGTAGGTCGGTTGTTCATTTCGTGAATCGCCGTGTTGTGACTTCGTTGATTAGGCGTGTATAGTTGGAGGTGACATAAGGTTAGCTCTGAGTAAAGCCCGGGTCCCATCGGAGCGATTCCACACGCAATTCCACTTTCAACACAACACATACACTGATCCTGTATACGCGCGCGTTCTAGATGAACCGTCAATACGTGCGTATCTGTTTGTCCGGTTACGTGATCAGTGTATCCGTTGTGCTGAAAGTGGGATTGCGTGTGGAATTGCTCTAGTGGGACCTGGGTTTAAGAGGTGGATGGGCAGGTTGTTTGCTTCGAAGAGCGTCATATTGTGACTTACAATAATTTGGCGTGTAGTTGGCATGATTGGTTGGAGGTCACATAAATTAGGCTCTGAGTGAGGGGTAAATAGATCGGTTGTCCCTTTAGTAAATTGTCGTACTGTGGATTATGTTTATTATGTGTAGACCGGGCATGATTGATGAGGTAGCATAAAATTAGTTCTGTGTAATGGGCAAATGGGTTGCTAGTTTGTTCCGTAAATCGCCTGAAACTTGCATGAAATAGACGTGGCATGATTGGTTGGAGGTAACATCAATTGAGTAAGGGATAAATATGTCGATTGTTTCTTCGGTAGATTGTCGTGATGTGACATACGATGGATAGGCGTGGAGCAAACAGGATAGGTTGTTGTGTCATGAAGTTACCTTTGGGAAAGAGGTGAATGGGTCAGTTGTTTATTTCGTAGATTTCGTATCGTGACTTACGTTGATTAGGCGTGCAGCATACATGGTTAGTTAGTTGGTTGGAAGTAACACAAGGTTAGCCCTGAGTGGAGGTGAATAGGCAAGTTATTGCTTCGTATTGTGACGTCAATTTGGCGTGGAGCGGGCATGGTTCGTTGGAGCTAACATGAAGTTAGCTCCGGTTATGGGTGAATGAGTCGGTCATGAAACGGGCAGTAGGCTACCGGAAATATCAAGGAGGTGTCTGTGTGCGCCTCGGAGCGTGGAGGATGTGCGGCACTAGAGACAATATGAATCCCATGAGCGTTTGCGTTTTTCTCGGGCTGCACCCGCGATCGACAGCAAATGCAACTATTTCTGAATAACTTTATTGTGCCTGAACGTGAGGTGGTCTGTATGTTCGGTAACATTTTTGCACACTGTTCATGTTGTACGTCTGATCAGGTTTGACTTTCGACATCTTGCCAATAATACATCTCATTAACACAATTACTCCAATTCGCTGATTGTGAACTGAATTTCTGCTGCCCTCAGTGGCATTGGTACCATCAAACCGATTGAGTCCCGCTTGACCTTCACGCTATGATTAGGCAATAATCTATGGTTCCACAGCGTTGATTGATTGCCCCTCATCAAACACGCCTGGTAAATAAATTCAATTTGCCATGCACCATGCATCAGCTCATTTGCTGGTCGGGAAGCGAAGATACTATTGTCCTATATCACTGTCCTACAAATTTTCAACAGAAAACATGAATAAATAGACTGATGAATCTCACCCAGCCGATCCCATTAGCACAATGGAAAGCTTATGATTTTACGGCATAGACAAGACTACCTCACGCCGCACCATGAGACGGTTAGAACGGTCAGTGAAGTAGCAGATCATCACGTGCGTCCCTCGACCCATCTTCTCGCGACTGGGATATCACATGATGATTTGATCCTTAGGAGACGGTGCAAAACTGTTTGTAAAACATGTTCTTGGGGACCTCGGTGTCATCACATCAATTAGGTAACGCTTGGCTTCCATTTCTATGGTGAGGCAATTATCTAATCGTTCACAGCGTCGCTCGATTGCCTAAATTGTACACACATATATCAAAGAACACGCCGCGTGAATGAATTCAATTTGCCATGCGCTATTGGATTATCTGCTGATCGATGTGAGAAAGGTCGGAAAACGCATCGATCCAAAATCTAAAAACACAGTCCTTATGATATAAAAACTGTTAGCATTGGCTTTATGAAAAATCAATGATTTGACAGCATAGGCTAGCTGTGTTGGTACCGTATATTAGTAGCGTCGAAACTACGTTGCACTGGTGTCATATACTGCAAATAACACGAAAAACCATCGGTGAGTGATATTATCAGTGATGTAGGCTAGTATGCATGTACATCTCTCGACCCATTTTCTCGCGACCGGGTTATTCCTCGATGATTTGCGCAAAACTGTTTGCGAAATGAATTGTTCTCCTTGAACTGTTGAAATCGGTGTCATTCTATCGATCCAGCCACGCTTGGTCTCCATTCCTGTGATAAGGCGATGATCTAATAGTTCACAGCGTCGCTTGGTTGCCTCAAATGAACAAACATATCAAAGAACACCCACGTGGAATAACTAAATTTGCCATGCACCATTGGAATATGCTGCTCGATATGAAGAAGGTCGGAAAGCAAAGCTACGGCTGATCTAAATCACTGTCCCTATAGAATAAATAGACTAATAGATCATACGCAGACACTGACATACGTGAAACATCGAGGAACAAACAACAGTTCACATTAGCGCAATGAAAATTGGATGATTTGACAGCATAGACGAATTGGGGACCGAGGATCAATATTGTCAAAACACCTGTACTACTAAAAGACTATTGGAACTGTCAGTGATGTAGTTTGTACGACCTTTGACACAACTTCTTGCGATCGGGATATTACATGATGATTCCACTTCTAGAAATTGTGGATCAGTAATGCCAAAACAACGTTGCACCACTGTTCATAGTATACTACACGGGGCCGATGCACTCTTCTGAACAAGAATATCCCTCATCGGATAACGCTGACCCTCATCCCAAATTTTACCCCGGACCTTCACAAAGAACGCAAACAAGTCCATTCAATACGAACAGCCAATCAGGAAATACCATACTGGAGATGCGCTCCAACCGTGCTACGCAAAGACTACCGGTACCGTCAGTAATATAGTATTCACGTTCCTCCGCCGATTCTCTAGTGTGTACGTGATTTTATTTGACGTTTAGGAGACTTTGCAAAACTGTTCGTGAAAGAAATGTTCCCAGTGACATCGGCTCCATTACATCAATTGGGTCACGCTTGACTTCCATTCCTATGGTGAGTCAAAAATATAATGGTAATACACCATCGACTCTTCTGCGAAGCTACCATTGGCCTGAGTCTCTCTCCTGAAAAAATTAAATGAATAAATACATTATTGAACCACATACTGCACATGTGCGGAACATCGAAAAAACGAACAACCGTTCACATGAGCGCAATGACAATTTGATGATTCGATGGCATATGCGGTGTGGGTATACCGTGAATCATTATTGCCAGAACTACGTGCACAACTGTTCTATACCACTAAAAGACTCTTTGAGCCGTCAGTGATATAGTGTGTACGTTCCCAAAACCATTTTCTCAACTGCACTCCGTCGGATGGGGACGTTGTATGGCGGCCCTAGTGAGATCACTGGACACTATTCGAGGAGAGAAGGCGAAAATTCCACGGTGTCTATCTACTCCCATCTCCGGCATATTGCACACGAGTGCATCGCTTAGCCTCTGGTTGAACCAGATAGGTTATAAATTGGGATCTTAACCTAAATCCTAAACCCAACCCATTCACTTGACCTTTAGGAGACAGCGCAGAACTGCTTATATATAACTGTTCGAGAGGTTGTCTTGTGAGCCTATTTAGGTTGTGTCGCATAATGGCGGATTCGTCCTATTTTGTGTGTGATAGAAAGTATGATATCGCTAATTCTTGAAGAACGTAGATGCCTCGATCTTGTCTGTGTCTCAGTAAGCTTTTGAGTGACGGTATACGTAAGGTATCATCAATACAGTATGGACTAAAGGAACGGACTTGTTACTAACACCCAGATACTATATAATATGTGTTTGTGTGCATGACGCTCGATATCATATCCCTCTCTTTACCCCATCACTAATAACCACATAATACCCGCCGGGAGATTACTGTTGCGATGAATTACAGTGTCACATGGTGAGGGCTAATCAAATTCCCGGTACGTTCCCACTGACAAGTCCCTCACCTACTTGCCTCGTTTTAATTAATTGTCCCACATGAACATATCAGAGGAAATAGCCTACCACAGCGCGTGGATTTGATTTCAATTTGATGTAATGGCTCATCAGGCAAGTCGCTGCTTCCATGAAACAGGCCCTAAACAAAGAGGTTACGTAAACGTGGAGAGCAAACATGTAGGTCTACGTTGATAACAGACATTTCGACGAATGACATTCCATACAGTCCAAATAATCAACCGATATATGCGCTGGTGAACAACCGTCAACCAGTCCCCCAATTTCTGGGGGAAATGCTGACCAATATATGAAATGATCGACAATAATATCACTACAATGGCTCAAAGACAAACGGCATATGGTATTTTGTCTTTGATTACCGTGAATAACATTCTTCTCCTTAAAAACATGAAAGCTTCTTAAGGTGCGGCGCCATCTGGGGGAAGGGGAGTATAGAGCACATTAGTATACAGATATTGAATGTTCTCCAGTGCAATGGTTCAAATATGTCATGAGTTTAAAGATTAAACGTAGTATAACGTGGAGAAAACAAGTTTTACCCTCCAACGAGCGAAATGCGCTTCGTTGAATGAAAAAACATTCATTATCTGTTTTATATAACACTAACGACGAAAATTGGCGTGTCGCCGAAGTTCTTTTGTGTCAAACTTTCGTTGTCAGTGGTGCAATAGTACTTTCAATTTATTGTCATGTTACAACAATCGCCCAATGACAGGATAAGGATATAATTATCTTATAATTATCTTACAAAATCAGACCAGCTGCCGGGAGGTCCGAGTTCCAATCATATGTTGGCCATAACCAAGACTCTGGAGTTGGAACTAAACAATGGGACATACTACCGTTAATTGCGAGATTGATACCTGAACTCCTTCTAGCCTAGTCTAGCATATCTTTTCCTAGCCTAGCCATTGACCTATATCATGTTTACATTCTTCGTACGAATCGCCAACAGCCATCGTGTAGGCCTACACTCCATACTAGCTACATTCCTCGTGGATTCCATCGTCATGTCTTTCAATGAGGAAACGGTGTGATCTCGGGAGTGATTGTGGCAAATTAGAATATCCAGTGCTATTGAGGCAACCATGGGTGTAGGTGAACTTGCTAAAGACTGCTTGCGGTTAAAGAGCTGCTAATCAAATCAGTTTGACCTGAATTAATTTGCGCGAGCAATTTATAAGCAATCAGCTTCATTACTAATGTTTGCCACCGTGCAGGTGTGATTTCCTCTTTCATTTTCTCATTTGTTGCATTGCAGAGGCACTTTTCGATTCCTTGCCGAAGTCTAAAGGAATATATTCAGTCACTAGGGGGGCACTAGGAGAGGAAGAAGAAAATTGTCTTTGGAAGAGTTACAAGGTCACTTGAGGTCAATAGAGGTCAAACACTGACATTCGTGTGAACACTGTAACTTGACAAGGTAAACTATAATTAGGCTCATACTTGGTATGTATACTACCCATACTAGGGAAACGAAATATATCATTTTCCTTCAAGGTCAAAGGTGTAAACGATGACTAGATGACGCAAATGTCTACAAAGTTCAAATTTGGCAAGAAAAGTGTCCATTAGGAGAGGGAGAAGCCTAAAGTTGTTGGTTCAATTGCAAGATTATTTGAGGTTGAAGCCCCACAGTCGTCTGCTTGCTAAAGCTCCAACATTGTCGAGGCTCGTTCGATTGGACGCAGTCAAACAGGCGGCGACAATGTTGGAACTTTGGCACAGACGACTGGGTTGCTCCCAATCGTCTGCTGGCATAATTTCCGACATTGTCGCTGCCCGTTTGCTTGACGTAATCGAACAGGCGGCGAAAATGTTACAACTCTGACCAGCAGACGACTGAAGGGCTTTGAACACTTAATTCTTTTGTAAACACTGTAACTTGACCAGGGAAACTCCAAGCATGTTTGCTACCCATACTCAGAAAAAACCTGTTGCTCTCCATCCAGGTCAAAGGTCATCTGAGGTGTCTAGCACTCAAAGAATGGAATCCTTGTAAATAGGATAACTGCTTGATGCAGAGGTGTTGAGTGTCCATATGTGGCTAGGTTGGTCATAGATGGATTATATTGCTATATTGGTCAACAGAGGTAAAACGCTTGAAAACCTTGTATGCACACCTATATAACAGCTAATTATAGGCTACCTTGGAAATGTCGATAACTCTATTGGTCTTGAGGATATTGGTGTCGTCGTTTATGTGAAAACACAGTTATTTTTCTGAGGTATCACGACTGTGATGAAATAACATGATGCAATTCCTTGTTCCGCTCGGTCAGGTCATATAGGCTATATATATCAGCGAAAACCCAATACCCATTCACATACACACAAATAGCACAATGTATTTGGAGTCAACTTGTCACGCCTCATGACCCATGAGAACCTTCGAAGCTCGGTTAAGAAACTTTCGGGCGATACCATTAGCCTGAATCAATGTCTCCAAAATTGGACAGAAAAATAGATCATCCATATCAGACACATGCGAGGAATGTCACGAATGATTTGATGATTTGACAAGCAGTAGGAAAATAAATAGGCAATGACCGAGAATACTTTGCCGACACATTCCTCGGTAATATTGTTTGCGTCCCTTGAGCCATCTTTCTTGCTGGGATATCACTTCAATTGATCTGGATGTTTTGACACTGTGTGGAATTCGTCCCTGGTTGTCTAACCCCAATCCTTGCTTGGAACTCAGCCAGGGCTTGAAATAAGTGGGGGAACATGGGCTTTCTACTCCAGCACCCCATGGAAAGCCCCTGGTATGTAAACGAGGCGCTACTTTTTGACAGAAATGGCCCTTGGTGAACAAATACTTTCCTCATACACCTAACCCGATTTCCATTAGCCGAGGAGTGAGTACCACAGATTGGCCCCTGGGCCTCTTGATCCATCCCAGGTTCATAGCTGTACAACTCAGGTGCTACTTCCGCGTAAAAGTAGCCCCTGGTATGGCTCTCCTCATATCATCCCTCGATTACTCAGCTCGAGGTAATTTGCAATAGGGCAGTAGGGCCCTTTACCTTCTGCACTTCTGCACCGTTGGTTAGGAGGGAAGGACCGTACTAATTTACACATAGGACTAAATTAATGTGGGTCAGTATATTTGATCCCATGCCTATCGGTACATTTTTACACCAGGGACCATACTGTACCAGTCATATATGTGGTCTAGGATCACGTCCGCCATAAATTGCAGTTTCACGCCGCAGGGATTTGATAATCTTTAATCGTCAATATCCCATGAAATAACGAAGCGTCTTTGCTTTTGTCACCGTCCCATGACTACACTCAAAACACGCAACCCAGCTATCATTTCCAATGAGGAAGCACCGTCCAACTAGTTACCTTGCTGTAATTATTTGCCCCACGTAATCATATCAATGGAATTAGCCTACAATAGGGCGAGGAGGTGATATCAATTCTATGTCAACGCCCATGGTGCTTCCGAGAAATTGGTCTGGAATAAACGGCCTACGCGAACGTAAGAGCACGTCTACATGCCTCCGTAGTTTTCACTGT
>JAODTT010024329.1:0-10502 GCA_025400115.1 Pentamera pediparva
TGCTTTAGCTAGTGCTCTCGATGACCTTTTCGATTCGTTGACGGAGTCCGGCAATGCAATCATGACAGTGTGTGTGTATGTGTGTGTGTCACACTGATTAGATTTTGGGCACCAAAGTCCTTGATTCAAAAGTAATTAGCCTATTTTATGTGTTTGATTTGATTGCTACGGGTTCTGGATGCCACTAAGGCCCCTCATGGATTGATTGTGGTTGAGCACCAGCGATAACTCGCCTTTTCTTCCCGACTAGTGCTCAGATGATATCGAGGGAGGGGTGTAAGTTAATCCCAACCTGCTCGCGGGACCGCCATTTTATGTCCCCATCCGACGGACGACCAGTGAACCCCAGGATCCGACCACTTTCTCGAACCCTGGAGAAGCAGAGGATTTACGTCCCACGTGACTGCTTACAACCGACTGGGGAGACTTATTGCAAAATACCCCGAAACAATCCCCCAGACAGAAACCCACAAGTCTACTGCATCACAGCAGAACTAGGATCTATGCTAATTAAGTGGTCTAATTTGCATAATCTATGCCAAATTTTCAAGTTTGTCGGATTTGCACGAAACTTGGTTGATGTGGTCTACCATGATTACCGACAAATTTAAAAGTGAAGTCGAGGTCATTGGAGGTCATTTAGTATGTCTAATTTGCATAATTTATGCAAATTTTCAATGTTTGTTGGATCTGTATAAAACTTGGTAAAGGTGGTCTACCATTAGTCCCAAGAAATTTAAAAGTTGAATTGGGGTCACTGGAGGTCATTTAATGTATCTAATTCGCATAATTTATGCAAACTTTTTGTATACTGTACCCTCCATCTTGGATCCTGATTATTTTAAAGTACAGCTGGGGTCAGTAGAGGTCATCTTATGTGCCTAATTTGCATAATTTATCCCAATTTCTTACTTGGTAGGAGTTAAATTGCCCTGATTGTAGTCCTGCATGTCTATCTCTATCTATCTATCTATCTGTCTGTCGGTCAACAATTGATTCAAATTGCTACTCTCCTACGGTGTATGGTGGATCATGATGAAATTTGGCCACAATGATCACTGAGTGAAGGTGTATCTTGGTTCAGGAAGTTGAGGTCAAAGGTCATCTAGGGGTCAATTTCGGCCAGTTTGCAAAAAACTGCAAAATGCTTCTACAGTTCAAATCGGATTTCCATGAAACTTGGTCAGTATTCTCAGTGACCAATGGTTTATACAGGGTATTCAGGAATTTTAGGTCAAAGGTCATCTATGGGTCATTTCGGCCAAAAAAGGTAATTTTGGGAAAATACACCCACAGATTGAATTGGATGATTGTGATAGTTGGTCAGTATTACCATTGACCAATGGTACATACAGGGTGTTCATGAAATTGGGATCAAAGGTCATCTAGGGGTCAAAGGTCATCTAGGGGTCAATTTTGGCTAATTCGTTCAAACGGTCAAGCGGCGGCTCCTCCTTCAGTTCAAATCAGATACTTATGAAACTTAGTCAGTATTATCAGTGACTATTAAATATTACATATGGCATGTTCAGGGATTTAAAGTCAAAGGTCATCTAGGAGTCATTTTGGCCAAGAAGCTTATTTTTTGGGTCAGACAAACAAAACGCCTCTTCTCCCAGAGATTGAATTGGATGATCGTGATAGTTTGTCAGTATTATCATTGACCAACCTGTACATACGGGGTGTTCAGGAATTTGGGATCAAATTCAGATTCAGATTCTCTTTATTATATCCCAATCTGGGCAATTGAATGCTCACAATTAAAACATACAAAGACTTATAGTACATAAAACATTAAAATACTAAAACATAAAAGACGTACTAGGATATAATACGATGAGTTGGCAAGATTTATACTTAGAATACAGAATGTGGTACGACAGTATCAGAAATGGTTTGATAGAATAAACATTGCACAACCAGCAAGGGTACTGAATTAACGGGTGAAACGTTCATTGTGGTGCCTAATACAGTTAGGAATAAAAGAGGATTTGTAACGATTTGTACCTGCCCAGGGTAGCCTCATCCTCCCACTGCGGGGTATTATTGCACTTTCCAAATTAATATGCAACGGGTGGGTTTGGTCGCAAAGAACAGCAGCACATTTACTCTGAAGTTGAGAATGGTATGTAGTGCTTACCAAGGGCTGGCATTCGCCTAAAATGCGACTGACCTGGTTAATAATTGAATCTATCTGTTTTCTGTCATTACCGTTGACATTACCTCCCCAACAATTGATACAATAAGACAACACACTGAGAATCACGGAATTGTAGGAAGTAGAAAGAATATTGCTACTGATGTTGAAGGTGTTCAATTTCCGCAAGCAATATGTCTAACCAGTAACCACATAAATCGATATGCTTGTGTCGATTCAGCTGATCATCCAAGACTACGCCAAGGCACTTATAGGATGAAACACGGTCTACGGCTTGGTCTCTGATAACAACGGGAGGTGGATCGTGATCCCCTTCCCTAAAGGTCATATAGGGGCAATTTTGGTCATTTTGTTCAAACGGTCAAGCGGCTTCTTCTCCTACAGTTCAGATGGGATGCTCATGAAACTTGGTCAGTATTATTGGTGACTAACATTACATATGGATGTTCAGGAATTTGAGGTCAAAGGTCATCTATGGGTCAATATTGGCCTTCTTGTTTGAACAGTCAAGCGGATCCTACTCCTACAGAAAAGATTGGATAATGATGACAGTTGGTCAGTATTATCACTGACCAATGGTGCATATGGGGTTGTTCAGGAATTTGAGGTCAAAGCTCATCTACGGGTCAATAATGCCTGTCCTGTTTGAATGGTCAAGTGGCTTCTACCCCCACAGGATAATCATGAGTTTGTCGCTGTTATTATTGACCAATGGTACATATGGGTGTTCATGAATTTGAGGTAGAAGGTCATCTAGGGGTTAATTTCTGCTCTCCTGTTTGAACGGTAAAGTGACTTCTACACCTACAGAATAGATTAGATGAATCTGACTGTTTGTCTGTATTCTACATTATTTTGAACAACATTTTAGGAATTTCTCACCTTTCTTAAGTTATTAAAGCACAGCCACATGCACCATTTATAAACATTACTTAGTTTCAGTGCTGATATTGACAGGGTGAGCTACTGTGCCATTGGCACTTTTTGTTTTCTTTCAAAGACAATTTCTTAACATGATTTCAAATGGGTCCTGTTTCCTACCTGACATACTGTATTGAAGTGTGGTACAGTAACCAGGAAAATACAACTGAAGCTGCTATGTTCATGCTACGTGTAATGAGCTGACTGAACTAGTGGTTACTATGTGATAAGGTCATCAATAGGGACCAGGGCAATACACCGTAATCCCCAATCAATAGCCCAGTGGACTACTTTACCAGAATGTATTTCGCATGCTTATATAAACTATGAGGCTAGTGGTTGATACAGTATGACACGATCATGTGATCCGGGCATCAATGGGGTCCGGGGTCCCAGGGTGTGAGCGTGTGACAGCAACCACTGAATGCAATAGTGTAATCCCCAGTTATCAGTATGCCAGTGGACTACATTTCCAATGTAATTTTATAGTGTACTGTATGTAGATAATAAAAAAATTACTACTCCCTAAAGAGCTCCGTAATCAGTGTCTGGAATTTATGTTAAGTGCTCAGTCTCTGTGTGTTAGTTTTCCAAAGAGTACCTGTAAATTTACAGGTTACTGCAAAAAAGTGCCCGGAAATGGTATGGACAGCGAAAAGGGTTGAGTGAGTCCCTCCACCACCCTTCGATTTTGTCAGCAGGACACAACATCATACATGGCACTGCTTTCCTATCGGTCATAATTTTCCAGCCTATGGGGATCGGGGAGCTCCAGACTGTTGCCCCTCGGCAGGGCTGGGGATCCCCCCATCTCATAGGGGATAATCAAGGCAAGGTTTTGGTGTATAGGGGGGTAAGGTGCACTATGGTGAACATTATGGGGCAAATTTCTTCAGGGAAATAGGCAGGCTCCAATAAATTTCATATTTGCCACTTGCCCGATTGGGCCCAGTTAGTACAATTCTAATCGCCCGAATCTGCCCGAAGAAATAGTGCAACAATAATCTAGTAGGTTTTCGCTCAATTTGCCAAATTTTGACTTGCTGTATGAGTCGGGATTGTTTCAATGTCCAAACTTACAAGAGCGACGAGATGCGAGGTCCTTAAACACTCTTGTATATTTTAAGTGTAAACCCGTATTAAAAGCCTGCAGAGTAAAATTTATCAAGACCGTAGCTTAGGTGACATGATTACGCAGTGCGCAATAGTACACAAAACCACTATATCCATCCGCACCTGTGTTTAAGACTCACAATCTTTGTAAATACTTCTTTTTTTTACTCTGCAGGTTCTGCAGCCTTTCAAAATGGCATCCTGGAGGCAGTGTGGAGAAAGTCAAGGTAGATAGTGATGGCTGATGAGGTAGAAGTGTACCTGTGTCATAGGTGCAGTACCTATCAAACAAATAAATTCAGCTATTTTGTCAAACATTTGAGAGATGTGCATTCATCCGAACCTAACTTTCTCATAAGATGTGGCATTGAAAATTGCGAGAAAAGTTACAACAAAATTGACTCCTACCAGTGCCACATAAGAAGACATCATCCAAATTTCAATCCTGATAAAGATGCCATCAGTACTGCTGGAAGTGATCCAGGCGATCATGGATGTGTTGATAATGCTGCGTTAGACCCGAACCAACAGCCTTGTCAAAGGCATATTGAGGATGTTATAGGGCTCATGATTCTTAAATGGCGAGAAAAATACCAGTTACCAAAGACATGCCTTGGCAATGTTTTGGATGACATATCATATATTTTGTCAGAACATCAAGATGCCCAGGCTCAAAAAGTACAGCAGTACTTTCAAACAAAAAATGTTGCTGAAGACCATGACGTTACAACACTGCTACATGATATAAGGTCGGCATCCATATTTGAATCACTAAACACTGAAGCTAAGCAGATGTCATATTTCAGAAGTAACTTTGAATTGGTAGAGCCTGTTGAGTTAATACTCGGACAAGACGAACAAGGAAATGATGAAACATATCAATATGTCCCAATAATTGACAATGTAAAGAGTTTGCTACAGCATGATGATGTATTTTCACAGGTGATGAGCACACATGATTCATGTAGGCCTGGAGAACTGTCAAACTTTTGTGATGGACATTTTTTTCAAGAAAATGATTGTTTAGGTCTGACATCAAATCATTGCAGATTTCCCTCTATAATGATGATTTTGAAGTTTGCAATCCGATAGGAGCATTTCGTAAAAAACAGAAGTTGAATGGTATGTATTTTGTCCTTGGGAATATTCACCCAAAGCATCGCTCCAAACTTCATGCAATTCAGTTAGTGTGGCTCTGTAAAACTGTTTATCTAAAAAAGTATGGGCTAGCCAGGTTATGTGAACAGCTCATAGAAGATCTTCTGAAGTTAGAGAATGGTTTTACTGTTAACATTCAAAACTGTCAGTATACATTTAAAGGCACTGTGTCTATGATACTGGCTGATAATCTAGGCAGCCATGGGGTTGGCGGTTTCCCCGAGTCATTTACAGCAAATCGAATTTGCAGATTTTGTATGTGCACTTACAGGGATTTGAAGAAAACATCCCTCAAAACAAATTTCCTACAGAGAACTGCAGACTTGTATGATAGACATATGGAGTTGGTTATGGAGGACAAAAGTTTGGGTCCTGTATATGGGCTAAAACAGGAATGCCCATTCAATAAGTTGTCCTACTTCCATGTTACTCGTGGTCTGCCTTCTGATATAATGCATGACCTGCTTGAAGGTGTATGTCCCCTTGTCTGGAGCAAAGTTTTGAGTCACTATGTACAGTCAAAAGCTATTTCCTTAGAGGATCTCAATCGGAGGCTTGCGTCATTTGATTATAGAGGCAGTGATAAGGCTAAAAGACCCACGGCTCTGTCTGTCAATGCTGGGCAGGTAATCATCAGTCAGTCTGCATCACAGATGTCATGCCTCATGCGTGTTGCAATGTTTCTTTTGGGAGATATCGTACCAGAAGGAGATAGATATTGGCAGCTCTTGCTTTATTTACAATCAGTTTGTGAACTTGCATTTGCTCCAGCTCATAATGGCCAGTCTTTGTCTTACTTAAATGGACTTGTCAGAGATTTCCTGGAGTACTTTCTGGAGCTGTTTAGCTCAGGAATCCTCCCCAAGATGCATTATCTCACACACTATGCACAACACATTTCAAACTTTGGACCAATGACTGCATACTCATGTATGCGATTTGAAGCCAAACACAGTTACTTCAAAACTATCGTAAGGAAAACGATGAACACCAAGAACTTGGCATTTACACTTGCACATCGTCACCAGCTTTTACAGTGCCTATACAGACAGTCACCGCACTTTCTTGATGGATATGACATTTCCTCCACTGGTGGTGTCATTGTGGACGTCAACTCCCTCGAAGATAGAGCAAGGATTGCTATTCAGAATGGTATTGACGAAGTTCACAGGATTTTTAGAGTGAGTTCTGTGACAGTTAATAGCTTAACTTACACTGAGAAGTCTGTGTTGGTAACTGGCTATGAGGACACACTTCTCAGATTTGCTCTTGTCCGTGGAATTTTCTTGAAATCTGGAATTGCCTATTTTCTTGTTTCTCAGATGAAAACCTGCTCTTTTTCTGAGCATTACCATGCATATGTCGTAAGGGCAGAGTCAGAAGTATATCATGTACTCCAAACACACCATCTACTTGATCATGTGCCATTGCAGATGTACGGCTGTAAGATTGGTTTATGCATTGCTCAAAAATATAGGTTGTTAGTGGAGTTTTAATCAAATATGAACGATTACCTTTGCTTTTGTTTTCAAGGTGCCTCAACACATGCTCTACATGACGTCATGTCAAGTCTTTCGTTTGCCCTTTCCTTCCGTGAAGGTGAACAATTTGTGAAAGCACTAGAATTGTGTGGCTCGAGATTCGATGTTACAGACACTATCCTGTGTGAACAGTCGGCGATAGTGTTTTACGATCCCCTAGGATTTCTATGCGTGATCAATGAAGCCTTCCGACAATTGTGGAAAGTTCAAGTACATATTATAAATAACTCGGACTGTAACTAAAACAACTATGGAGTATATCACGATTTTAGCAACGTACCAGAATGAGCGATATGTTGTAACCTCAAAAACTGACAATACTCTTTATGGAGTCATAAGAGAAAGGTTTTGTCTGCCCACAAACTCCACTATTAAACTACAAGTTTGGGATGAGGAATGGAGAGAGTGGGTCAATAAAGATCCCCAAGATATTAGAAACGAAGACAAAATTCAAGTTCAGGTCATTAACCAAACTGCAGCAGTAGTTACACCTGGCACAGTGCTCGTTCCATCTTGGATGGATGAAATTGGACCCTCAACCAGTGTCTTCGCATGTGACAAATTAGCTGAATTGCCTAGTGAGGAAAGTGATACCGGTACATCTGATATATCTGCTGACCTCCACCGCCTCCTTGGTGTCCAAAGTCTGGAATGCCCAACAATCTCAGGTGACCTACCTCAGGAGGATGTTGCAGCACCACCTGTGGTTGCTCCAGAAAGGTCTGTTGTATATGTTTATTAGCAACCTGTTAGTAGCTCAAACAGTCACCATGTCTGTCTGTTTAGTTTGAATGTTTGTCCTTTCATTGCATTTATAACTAGACGTGTGAGGGCGGGTAAACTGCCCACGTGTATATCCCTGCATTTGCATAATCAGTGACCCTTGATGTCATTCTTATTTGACAACTAGGGTTTTCATGGTATGAAGTTGTAGTGGCCACAAAAAGTTTCAGACAAAAATTGTGCATCAAAAGGAACCTTACTTTGGTCAGAACTACATGTACTACACAACCACCTTTTTTCAACAGATCTGACAAAGTTGTGAAAAACATGTAAATTATGAAAAAATTGGACCTCAAATTGACCTTCAATTTAATCAGGACCAGCAATTGCCCCGACCCACCAAGTTTCGTTCCAATCCGACAAAGCTGTCAAAATTGCGTAAATTATGCAAATTTTGAACTCTGGTGACCTTGAAATGACTTTCACTGGAATTGGGACCAACCATAGCCCTGACCCACCAATTTCCGTTACAATCCAACAAAGTTGAAAATCCTGCATAAATTATGCAAATTAGCTGCCCCCAGCAGACCGGCAACACCCATATTCAAACTCATCAGAGATTTTATGGGGGTGAACATGTTTGCCAATTTTCGTTTCGATCAGACATTGTGTTGGATAGCTAGAACGCTAATGCCTAAAGTTTCCGGCGGCGGCTACGTACACACCCAAAACCAGTGTTGCGGGGATATAATTATAACTTTTATACTGTACATGCTATTAGGTTGAAACTTGGCAGGTTGGTATGGCTTGCTGAAGGCCATGGAAAGTTTGCATTTTAAACTCAAACCAATTATGATTGCCTGTTGAGTTACTGTAAACTGCATGTCATTTTATCTGTCTGTATATGTCTGTCTGTCTTTTACCACTTGGAGGTTTTTGAGGCAATATTATATACTGTAAGGCAATTTTAGTAAAAGCAGTAAATTGGTTAAAAAGAAAAGCCCAGCTGGCTCATTCATTTTGTTATGGATGTTGACCATACAGATACAGTACTTGGACACAATGTTCATTCACTGTTCACTGCTGTCAAGGTCAAAGGTCATCAAAGGGGAACAGTACTGTTGGCCATCCTGTGAAAAATTGCAAAATGCATCTCTTACAAAGGCAGTTAAAATTGTGTTTGTGTGACAGTTCATCACTCCTTGGCTGGCTTCACTAAGCATGGTTTTCTGCAAATGAGTGGACTGTAACCTCAGTAGGTCTGGCTAGACTATGGTTTCAGTAATAATGTAGCATCACTTAATACCTTATCAGTTACCTGAATCAACCGTCCTAACACTCTTGCATGGATTAAGGCTTGTCTCCCCTTAATACCACTCAGTCCTTTGCATGTGATGTAATGAAGCACAGGCTGTTGCCCAAGCAGCAAGTCATCCCTCTCTCCTCATCACCACCCGTGTCTAGCGGCGAGACAATGTCAATTCGGCCGGGGTGAATCAAGACGCAGTGGGTACCTCACGAGACCCACATCCCGAAGCAGCCAAAAGTAAAGTACCTTGCTCAAGGGTACAATGGAAAATGTGTTTGGAATGCACGCCCGGGGATTGAACCCACAGCCTGTGATCTTGGGTCAAATTCTCTACCTTTCTAAGTACTGTGCATATGTTGCATATCTCACTGCAGCAAATTAACAAGTGCACTCCAATTGGCACCCTTTGTTATTGGAATAGTGAAAGTCTATGACATACAATAGTCAGGACAGTTGATTTAATGAATATTGCATAATTAATGTTTGATAAAATTTATGTTTTATACCGCAGGGTCCAAAAAGTGCCTCTAAAACCCTGGCCTACTGAATTTGAGATTCCTGTTCAAAGCTTTCCTGTGGAGCTGCAGAGGTGCTTGGGAGATGGCGTTTTTCCAAACGAGAGGCAACGTCGAAAACTAGTCCAGATCTTATTTGACAAGACTGCAGAGTTCACAAGGTAAACTGCTGTATGTGCTGTGTTGCTTAATGGAGGTTGGGGAGATGGTTCAGGCCCATACCTGATCGCTTTAGCATTGCAGGACCACAAGGGCGGATACAGGGGATGATTTTGGGATGGATTTGCGCCCACCTGTACCCGGACGATGCGCCCCTTGACCCTTGCCGGCTTGCCCCTTCGGAAGTTGGGATATTATGTACAACCGAAATGAGAGCAGGATTTCATTTATCGAAGCCCGTGTCCGATATCCAGCATAGGCGCCAGCACGGGGGCGTGGGGGCACGTGCCCTCCCAATCACATCCCAGTGAAAAAATTGCAATCGTCTCAAACCGCGATCAAAGCCATTTGTTCTGTAGGGGGCGGGGTGAGGTGTATTCTTTCGTAATAGTGCCTGATAATAAGGACAAATTTAAAAAAAATGTGCGCTTCGCGCGCATGGTTATTCGTCTTTCCTGCCTTTTTATTCCGATCCGTACAAATCGTATCACATGCATGTCTAGGCTACTCGTACGTCTATTTGTTGTAGTGCTAGGCCTGTCGACCTTCAGGGGGCGTTCATCAGTTTTTTGATGGGGCGCAATATTCCGCCCACTCTCATATATATATCGGTGGCGAATTGATGGGGGCAGGGGGCATGGGCTGGGTGCATGTAGCTTAGCCTCAGCCACTCTAGAAGTGGATGGTTTAAAAAGCCAATTTTGTCGAAACGTACCAACCAGTGACTACCTGCCTTTAAGAAGAGGCATGAGAAACATACTCGGAGGTTATGTACATGCCGCTTAAAACACTCTGGTAGTGCCGTTTCCGGCTATCTGGGTTGGGGGGGGGGGGGGGGGGTAAAACCCCAAATTTTCCGTTGCGTAACCGCCCACATTTTGGTGGGCGCCCCCTTGGACGGGGTT
>JAODTT010024440.1:0-15775 GCA_025400115.1 Pentamera pediparva
AGGGGAGTCGTTGTAGTACATGCGACCCTGGCGACATATATACATGCCAACTCATCAGTGAGAAATATGAAAGCATTGTCTATATATTGATGACTGCCCTGTTATGCTTGAGTGAGACAATAGTACATGACGGAAACAGAACTAAGTTCTACTCATCTCAATACTAAATAGATTACTGACCACCTTCATTTCGTATCAGGCATATCACTGTCAATGACCCAACCAGGAGGGACGCGCATCAGTTTGGATGATGAGTCACACCCTGGTCCTGTGTGGTCTTAATTAGAGGTAACCTGTTGTTCGATGGTGGATGTCGGTACGCAAGAAGGGCTGGTCATATCTCCAGACTATAGACGTCTTGACAGGCAAGCCAATAACCTAGACTATACCATGGATGTCATCTAGACATCAACAAGCATAGTCCTCGTATGATGTTGTAATATTGGGTGTGATCCTGTGGAATTCTGGGTAGTCCTGTGATAACAGGGAACGTGTTCATTTATCCATTCTCCAATCGTATCATTTTCATTCCATTCCTCACCACAAGCAATCGATTCCGCGGAAGTATTCTGCTACAACAACCCAATTGTGATGAGGGAATTTCACCGAGGAAATTGCTCATGCCAAGGGGTTGTGCATGGGACCTACATTTGTGTGCAAGATGCTCTACATGGGGAACGGAGTAGGGGAAATAATACAGGGCCTCACAACTGAAAAATAGGCCATGTGTGCCATTCACTCTACATGATGGGTATACACTGAGTAAGGTGAAACTTCGTCTATCCCATTGTCTATTCTATAGCCAGATGATTTTTCGGGAGCACTGTTCCAAAAGCACTGTATTGAGTTCTATTCTTTTTTATTCACTTCATATGCGTATGATGTGGGGCGAGTGGGTGATGGGGAATTCCGGACTCATTGAAAATTGTAGCTCGGAAATGCGGGCAAGTAACGTCTAAAATGTTGGCAAATAATGGGCGGAATGTGCTCAGAAATACAGAATAAGAGAACTGGCAGTGGGAAGCGACAAAGGGTGCATTTTGTCTTGCAACTCGACGATACCGTTTTCAACACTTATGTGTTGTTTTGTCGTTACCCATGATCCAACCGATCAGTTCACACAGACAAGTCTACAATCTTTGACAAAATTGTTGGGACACTCTACCTAATATTCTGGAAAGACGATGTATGCGCTTCTGGGCATCATCATAGGAGCAAATGAATTTCGATCGACATACGCCTGCTCCCCCATACAATGTTGCAGTCATGAACTGAAACAATATATATATGTAGCTGAATATACCAACATTAGACGGGGAGACGGTGGTGTCTCGAGGTATTTTTTCCAAGATTGTAGCTCCATTTATCACTGCGTGGGTGTAAACGCGAGGTAATTATTCATCCATGAATCATGGTACTACCATCTGGGGACATGCGATGACAGTGGACTCACCAGTCACTATTTATACTAGAGTTACATTTGATATTCATCTTTGACACCTCACAGTGCACTCTCTCTCCTCGTTTCGGAAGAGAGTATTGTTGTGTTGCTCATTGATTGTGACGGGAAAAATATGAGGAGGCTCTTCACAATAAGTTTATTGTCCCGATGACCACATAGTTTACAAGAAATAAGAATGGGTACACTGCAAAAGAATTGTAGAAGTGATATTGAACTGGAATGGAATGATTAATTCTATTTGAATATAGATGGGAATGAAATGGATACATAGCTAACTGGCATCCAAAGCTCCGAAGCAATATGTTGACGATGCTTCCAACACAGTAGGCTGAATATCGTGTTTAATGGTTAATCCTCCGCACTACAATGTTGTCGCCACATGAGATCACTGTTACATTCACTAGGAGCCAGAGCATTCGTTCTATAAGTCGATCTCATCTCAATTATTTCCGAATGAAAGAATGGTTACGACATACAGAATGAATAAATAGTTACTTGCATGGCATTCAAAGATTCAACGCAATATTTTGACGATGCTTCCCACACAGTAGGCTAGTTTTTCACATTGAAGTTCGTCACATGAGATAACTGGTCCGTTACCTTCACTGGAGCCAGAGCATTTTACTTAATAAGTCGATCTCATCTCTCACGCACCTCGTATCCAGTGGCTAACATTATCGAACTCTTCAGCTGGCCCTTTCACTCGTGAAAGACAGCTACCGTTCTACTGATAGCATTCGTTTTGTCCCAGACATTGGTGTTTATGTTTTAGTCCGATTTTCGGTACAAACTGACGATATTTCACAGCTGAGTAAATAACAAGCAGACAATTGGAGTTTGCAGGTAACTCGTCCGTACGTGATTATCTTGTGCATATGATTATTACGCGCCTGAAATGTGCTTCGCCTAATTGAATGGCGATTACTGTATTATTGCTGTATATAGGATACTTATTAGGTCCCGTTTCGTTGCCTGTAATATATGGGAACCCAATCTCAATGGAGTTGATAGTTAGGCTGGCTACCGACAAACAGATACACAAAGTTCAAACGACCTCGTGAGGGGCTTCTCCCTCGTGGAGAAAAAACGTCTCATTTCCTTCCACCATCGCCAACTAAGGATCACTAATTTCCCCATATGCGCCCGAGATCACTCCCATCGGAAGAGGATATTCATCCGTGTGCACATATCCGGGAGGTGGGACCTCGGAGATCCCGTATGTATGACTCATCGCCATATTTCCAGTTGGTTCGTAGTCGCCAATGGTAGAGTCTCTCATGGTCGGGTCATCGCCAGTCTTAATGCTCTTACTATAGTATGGAGATGTGTCTCCACCACTGTCGGGAGAGAAAACGTGGTTCTTATGATTACCACCCTCGTCATCATCTGTGGGATTCTTCCTTCTTCTCCGTTGGTGGGTTAATGCAAAAATTATCACAACAGCGAGCAGAAGAAAGACGATAATAACAAGAGATAACATAATAATTATCGAAAGTTCGAGTGACATGTTGTTTTCATTATTTACTGATTCAAAAGGCATGATGGTATTGTCAATTAATGGTCCATCTGTCATCCTCACAGCTTGAGTCGTGTCACGTGGGATAATGTCAGTTGCCGTCGATAATGTATGACATTCATCTAGTTCCACGACAGCAGTGTTGACGATGATATCATCAGAGGATTCACTTCTAGGTCCGATGGAACATATCCCTTGCCTGTAATCATCAACAGTACCAGTGACGTAGAAACAGTCGATTCGATGAGAATCGAACGATGACTCATTAGTTACCATTATTCTCGAAACTTCCGTCCCGTCGTGTTGTAACACGTTGATAGTATCTACTGTATTCGAATTTCCAGTCCCATAGATTGTTGATATCCACCTACACTTATCCTCTTGTCTACAGAAGCATGACATGAGCAGCCAGTCACCCGGTTCATATGGTTTCTCGTATGTTCCGTTACGAACACACTGGGGCACTCCATCGTTATTAGGAACATTGATAAAAAGACGTAGGTCCTTGACCATGCTCCTACTGCCCGCACATGTGTAGTTCAATGTACATTTGTACTCCCCGCCATCAGCAGTCTTCACTTCCACCAATGGTATACACCAGGCAGTTCGAACGACCGCTGTTTGAAAGCACATTTCTATCCGGTCGTTGTATCTGAATTATTGCTCGATCGTAACTGGTTACGCCACATCGCAATACGATATTAGTTTCTCCAAGAAAGGCAGCGTGATCATAGGCGTTGTTCAGTATCGTAAATGATACGTACTGCCCATGACAATGTCCATTAAAGGTACCGAACACAATGATGATCACAGTTGCAAATTATTCACAGATTGCGAGCAAATGGTCTTCGCCATTTTGAACGCATTATTCAGTCCGGTAACTCGAAACAAGAATTAAATAACTGAACTGGCTCTACTCGTTGGTAGTGTAGCTGTGGGTATGACTTTTGTACACTCTCTACAAGGAACTATCTGATGTTTGTTACCATCAATACCACCATGGTAAACCCTAGTGCGGTAATCACGGAGGAATGGATAAGCTAGTGAATGGTACACCTACAGATATACCTATCTGCAGCAATCTACAATAACACGGAACTGATGTTTCAGGCACTGTTCTGCTTGCTGTATATGTAGGCCAAGTATTATTTAGGGCACTATCTACAGGGAACAAACTAATATTATTGAATGTAATATCTAAGCTGATGATGACGACAGCGTATTATGGTAGTGTATACAAGCACAGCTACAGCTAGCAAGCTATTTAAGTGTCAACAAAACCGAACGAATATGAATGGATGTATTTTCAAAGGTATTTTAGAAATAGATCAGTCTCATTTCGTGTAATATAATGAGGTTACAATATGATCAACACCTCTTCGATATCTCGTACCCCTGCCCCCTCGATTTGGCAAAGACTAGCCAGAGGCTTCTTTTCATGATATTGTTTTTCACGAATCGTAGATCATACCGAAAAAGGTCAGTGCAATATGACTCTGATGTCGGTCGTATGGTGTCGGGGATTAACATTGAGACAAACCATATTTTAGATTTCAGATTTTCACCCATTAATATTGTGATCCGAATTTACCTTCCCTGTTCTTCTAAAATGTTTATGAAGAAACACGTGATTGGTGACGATCTACCCTCATGTAAAATTTGTTTGGCCCTTCCAAATCTGCAAAAAATATACCAACAAAATGGACACGCTCACACACGCGCGAGCATGTAAACACCGACGATACAGTTTTCAATTATCTCCCCATAGATTCCCTCTGGAGTCGACGGGATCCCGTTGGGTGTGTTCCAAAATCACCGTAGAATCCCGTTGCCATGCCCATGGGATCCCATTGGCAATGGGATACCATTCGGAATTTTCACCTGGGTTATCCTGCGATATGTACACCATGCAGGTATAGACAGGCATATTGGCAATCAGTTTGTGACGCGAGACGCGGCACGAAGTTCTCAAGTCGGAACTTTGTTTTCATTAAAGAGCAGGAGTAGCATGAGAAATGATGCCAATGTAGCTTGTTACGTCTAGTTGAATGCGCACTGTCTCGTAGGGTATTTTCTGATTGGCTAATTATATCAATTTGTCCGGTTATGGTCTTCGGGATAGGATAGGTGTTAGGGATAGTGCAGCCACTCATAACAATTTTTTCCGAGCAAGTGCGCATCGGCCCTGTTACGTACCGTTGTCCCGATTTGGAGGGGGAGCACGTGGGAGATGGAGAGCACTTTATGAAGTTTCCCACGTTTGGTGGGTGGATGATGAAAACATATTTACATTCAATCCGTTAAGAAGATATTACGCTTCTCGCCAGATTTCCATATAAAAGACCAAAAGTTCAACTTTCAGAAGATCACAGGTACCACCTGTGTTGTGAATAGTAACAATTTATATTTCGAATATGGCATCCGTTGCCGACGTTGCTGGATGCCGATACAGGTAATCAGGTATGTCAGATACATGTATGTCAGGACAAGGGGCGGTTCATATGTCCTTAAGTGAGTGTCATGATATGTTAGCCAGACACCTAGTCTATAACAGGGATAAATTCATTCACCATTTTAGACATCAAAAGGAGGAGAAACTAGTTCTTATTCGGTTGCAAATTTTGTGAATATTTAAATTGTTCACCATGTTAACACAGAATCTACGTCTTCATACATGCTATCGATTCCGCATTATGTAATAGAGACTGCAAAGATATTGGCTGAGAGAACGTTTCGACCTAAAGCCGTTGCGTGCGTGATGCTCCGGATAGACACGGAGTGGAGAAAACATTCGAGTACCCTACAACGGGAAGGGCTGTGGGCGCCGCCAATTGAACCCGATAGGTAATATAACTTCCTCTATCATGCTCACTACATTGATCAGAATGCAGATTGTGGGTGATATAATATTCCTGCCAGTCGTGATCACATAGTCGTCTAAGGCGAGCCCCTGAGGATAGTTTGAAAATTCAGGCAAATAACGGCTGAAATGTTGACGAATAATAGGCCAAATGTGCATCGAATTTTGAGACCTGAATTTTCTTTGCCGAGTGCAAACATTTCCGATACAATGAAATCGATCCAACTCATTAATTCCATTAATTAGAAGCGCCTCTATTAGTGAAAGACCTTGGAGATACCGTGTGTGCCACGTAGGCCCCTATGTGTTGGTTTGTCGCTTTCATGATCAAATCAAGACCATTTAGGTCGAGCTCTATTCATCATGTGAAAAGAGTGTCGGCTTCACCTATGGGCCTTGGTACTAGCATCTTAGGCTTTGCGATGTCACGCACAATGTTGGAGTTACATCGGATAACTATATATGGCACGTCACCGTGTATCTCCTCGTATCTGGTGGGATTATGCTTTGACAGTCCTGTCATTCAATAATTTTGACGACACGATTAAGAGAAGGCTTTCCCTGAATAATGATAGTTCAGACCACCAATTTATTTACAACAAATAGGAATGAAATTGAACATATATAATGAAACGCTAAACTCCAGTTCATTATAGATGGTACTGAAGTGAATACATTGCTAATTAGCATGAAGCGCTTCGAAGCAATTTACTGAAAAACTTGTTATATAGGCTACTTCACCATTTCCACACAGTCAGCCAATATCGCGTCCATGGATTTCATCCTCCGCACTACGTTTCCACACTGTTGTCACATGATGGTATGGTTCCGTCACATTAACTTGGAGTCAGAGCATTTTTGTTCCGATCTCATCCCTGTCGCACCTCGTATCTAGTGGCTAACATTGACAAAACTCTTCAGCTGGCACCATTCAGCATAAAAATACATTTTACTGTTCTGCTGCTTGTCACCGTTTCTCAGTGAAAAGTCTCAGAAATGGGTGTTTCGTTTTCAGTCCGAATTTCATTACAACCTGGCGTATTATCCATGTGAGAAATTAACAAATAAACCGGAAGGAGTAACATGGGTTTTGCAGTAACACGTCTTCACGTAAACATCCCGTGCAGGCTAACGTGGATGAGGTTGACTTCGCCTGATCTTCGAATTATTCTGAATTGCGAAAAGAAATCTCATTACTGCAATATTGGTGTGGATGGAGGACTCTCAAGCCTCGTTTGTTGCCTTCAATATATGAGAACCCAATCTCACTGTCTCCGTCAACGATGGAGTTTGTGGTAGGGCTACCTCCCGACACACAGAAGCGTATTCCAAATTCCAATGACCTCTCGAGGGCTCGCTCTCAAATCCTTTTGTTGACTGATATATGGGAGCCCACTCTCACTGCTATCGATGTCGATGGATCTGCTGAGCACTGGCACTGGCACCCGACACACAGAAGTCGGAAACGAGTTCTCTATTGTATCTCATCATCGCCGTCCCAGAATCACCGATTTCCTCATATCGGAAGAGGATATTCATCCGTTTGCACGGATCTGGGAGGTGGTACCTCTGCGGTCTCGTACTCATTGCCATAGGCGCTCCCCCTTTGTGGAGAACAATCGCCTTGTTTTCTCTCACCATCACTTATTAAGAAACGCTGATTTCCTCATATATTCAAACAATTTCCATATTTTGTCTCGCCACAGTCAACTAATAATCACCAAATGCCTCATATGCGTCTGAAGTCACCCCCATCGGTAGAGGATATTCATCCGTGTGCGCAGATCTGGGAGGTGGTACATCTGCCGTCTCGTATGTATGACTCATTGACATATTTCCAGTTAGTTCGTATTCACCAGTGGTGGAGTCTCTCATAGTAGTATCAGCGCCAGTCCTAATGTTCTTACTGTAGTATGGCGATGTGTCCTCATCACTACCAGAAGAGAATGCGTCGTTGTTATAATGTCTGCTATTACTGTCATCTGTGGGATGATTTCCTCTTTTTCGTTGGTAGGTAAATGTGAACATTACCACAATAGCGAGTAGAAGAGTGACAACAATAACAACAGCTATAATAATTACGGTCAAACCCTTGAATGACATGGTGGTTTCAATATTTACCGATTCTATTGGCATGGTGGTATTGTCATTCAATGGTCCATATGTCGTCCTCAAAGCTTGGGTCGTGTCACGTGAGATACTGTCAGTTGACGTTGATGATCCCGGACATTGGTCCGGTTCCATGACATCAGTGTTGGGGATTATATCACTGTAGGACTCACCTCTAGGACCAATGGAACATGTCCTCGTCTTCGCATTAGCGCCAGTACCAGTGATGTAGAAACAGTCATAACGATGAGTACCTAACAATTCCCCCTCGGTCACCATTATTTGCAAGATTTGCGTCCCGTTGTGATTTGCCACGTTGAAGTTATCTACTGGATTCGCATATCCAGTCCCAGAGATAGTTGATATCCACTCACACCTGTCCTCTTGTCTACAGAAGCATGACATGAGCAGCCACTCACCAGGTTCATATGGTTTTCCATATGTCCCATTACGTATACACTGGGGCACTCCATCGTTAATGGGAACATTGATAAAGAGATGCAGGTCTTTGGCCATGCCCCTACTGTCCGCACATGTGTAGTTTAATGTACATGTGTACTCCCCGCCATCAGCAATCAGCATCACACCGATGTTATGCACTAGGCAGTTCGACTGACCGCTGTTCGCAAGCACATTTCCATTCGGTCGTTGTATCTGAATTATAGCTCGATCGTAATTCACAACGCAACATCGCAATACAATATTAGTTTCTCCAAGGAAAACAGCGTGATCATATGCGTTGTTCAGTATCTCAAATGATATGTACTGTCCATGACCATGTCCATTGAAGGTACCGAACACAACGATGATCACATATGCACAATTTATCACAGATTGCGAGCAAATGGTCTTCGCCATTCTAAACGCATATTCAGTTCGTAGCTCGAGACAAGGAAATAATATTTGAATAGCAACGAACCCGAAGTTATAGGCACTACTCGTTTTTATTGTAGCTGTGTGTATGACTTCTGTGTACTCTCTACATGGGACTACGCGATGTTGGTTAGCATCAATACCACCAAATGGTAAAGAGTGTTGCGCTTCGGTGATCACGGGGGAATGAATCAGCTATTGAATGTTACACCAACAGATAAACCCATCCGGGCAGCATTTGACAATAATAAAATAACACGATACTGATGTTATAGGCACTGTCCTGCTCGCTGTATATGTAGGCCCAGTATATGATTTAGGGCACTATTTACGGGGAACAATCTGAAATTATTGAATGTAATACGTGAGCTAATAATGACGACAGCACACTGTGGTAGTGTATACAAGCACGGATGGGCCCGTGGATGGTAACGCATGGTTTTCGGAGATATAGTTGAGGTGAAGTGCCGACAATACAGAACGATTTGATATTCGTTTTTGCCGATGGTTTTATGATCGAGTTGTACTTGTGTGATTATGATATGATATTTCCAAAGAGATTCAGAAATCGATCTGATATAAAACCTCTTCGATATCTCGTACCCCCGCTCCCTCGATTTAACGAAGATTGGGGGCGTTTTCCTCATTTTCGTAAATTGTTTTCATGGATCGAAGGTCCTTGTATGCATACCAAAAAAGGGCGGTGCAATTTGACTCTAATGGCGGTCGCAGGTTGTTGAGAAATGAACATTGAGGTCGTGTCTTGCTAAAACACTGCAATGTACTATCTACAGAATACTCGTGGCTTTACCATTTCGCCTGAATAAAATGTAAGGCCTATATATTATTACGACTTCGATTCTCAATGTAACATTTTGCCAAAATTCGATGATCCTCCTCAAAATTATTCTAAAATTCAGGTAATTTCCAGATTTTGATATTTTCCAACACAAACCATATTTGTAGATAGGCTAATTTTCTCCTATTATCATTGTGATTTGTGACTTCCGTTGGAAAATTACAATTTGTGAAAAATTCCGAAATTCCTTGTTTTTTTTTAAAGCTCATAATGAAACGCGTGATTGTTGACAACTATTAGTTTTGTGTCAAATTTGAACGAGTTTGGCTCTTCCACACTCGCACAAACTATTAACAAAGTAGATTGAAGCAGTATACCAGTACCAAACCACCTGTGCTTGATTGTTTGAATTGCCAATGTATTGACGACAACCAGTACAGTGTTACGAACGTACTATGGCTTAAGCGAAAAAATGTTTGTTTTTCAAGAGGACCAACTTAGCCTGTGCCATGGAAAGATTGCCACCGTTGAATAATTCCATGTTCATGTAACACTGATTCGTCCAACCATATTCAGCTACCTTATAAGGAAATAGTAAATAACGTTAAGGAGGAATTTCTGAAGAGAATTGTTAATCAAAAGAACATTTCACAATTAGCATATTCTCACTTTATTAGGAATTATACTGATTATACTTATACTCATGAAGAGACAATCGAACTTTTATTTTGGAATTGTTACAAGGTATCATCTTTCTCGCTCGATGTGGAGAGTAACTATCTTGGAGATTGCGTTGTGTTTACTGAGGAAGGCATTTTCTTCGGATATAAACAGTTTCTCAAACATCCTTATAACTGTTTAATCATCCAAGCTAAATTTCACATATTTCAGTGTAAAGTAGGAAAGAGGTGTCCGAGTATTCGGGAATTCGATTATAAATTTGAGTCTGCAAGTTGAGAAATGCATCTAAAAAAGAATGAGAAGCGATACTTTTCTTATCACGAGTTGAACGGACTGCAATGTAATAACTTACCTGATTTAATATTGCACCTTGTTTTTGATATCATGCTATGTCAATCTTCCATAACGTCATGGAAGAGAAGGAACATTTGCGCCTCATTTTCAGGAAGCATCATTGTTGACGATATGATATTCATATTCTAAGTACACAGTGATGATCTCCCGCATACCCATATATTTATACAAATTCCGATTACACAGACAGCATATCATTATTTGCAACATAATTGTTATCCTCCCCAATGTCAGTGTGTGAACACATTCATGTTCATATATTCAACGTATTCATTCTCTGGGACGCCCGCGTGATATAGCCTAATAGGTCAACTTAAAATTGTGGACAGGATGACTCTTGAGAGATGACATTTACCCAAATCTACTCTGTGGAACCACCCAATAGTGGAGTCACGGGGAGAAGGGAACAAGGGGGCGTGTACCGGAATCACATTTCGCCCTGAAAATTGAAAATACATGTGAAGAGGAAATATTGTCTGGTAGCAACTGGTGAACAGCGCGACGGAAATTCGTGCAATTTGATATCGATACGGTATATCGTCTCTATGGTATACCAATGTAACATTTGTTTTGATAATTCGTTAGACGATGTTCATCGTAACGTCATACAAACAACACCGTCAATTATTTGCCGTGTTCCGGAACGATATTGCCTCTTTAAGCGAAATTCATTCGTAGAGGGGAAGGGATATGCACATTAGAATTCCCTCATTTCAGGAATCAGGAGTAGGCGGACGAGTTGGTCCGCTATGCTACGTTGTCACTTTCTAGTTCCAAAATATAATCTACCCTCTGTCGGGACTAAGAAACTTGTTGGTTCTGTTTAGCTTTGCGCATCGTCTCTTCAAAATTTCTTTCTTGGATTTGTCGATCTTGGCATAAAGGAGCTCAAAGTCCGCCTTGTCAGGTTTGATGGTGTTACTTCCTGAAGTGGCCTGGGTCTGCGGCGCCCCATCCTCGTCTTCGACATCGAATTTGTGTGTCTTTGCTGTTGCTGATAAATTGGAACTCCTGATTTCTGCGTAAACGTCAGCTGGCCTATCCCCTGAATGATCTTCCTCAGCTGCTCCTTCTCCGAGCGGAGGTTCGTCGTAGGTACCATTTGTCGGAGTAGCAGATGCTGGGCAATTGCTACCCTGTGCTTGTTTATCATCAGCACTAATTGAAGTACAATTGCTGCTGTTGTGGGCGCTCGAATGGATTGGACCAGATTGACTGTTGCAGTTATAGTGCCACGAATCGCCCCCTCCATCCTGAGTAGTATGTCCGTCGTTGTAATATCCTGCGTTCGTTTCGGACCCTTTCGCTTTCCGTAACCGACAGACAATTACCAGAATGGTAACGAGAACAATCGAAAGTAGTGCAAGCGTTCCAGCTGTGATACATGTAACTATCACTGGCTCAGACTTTTCGTTATGTGTCATTGTCATAAAATGTGTCTCCAGAGCATTAGTCGTAAGTTCTGAGATATTGTTCGAGATTGTGGACTCTGGTAGCTGGCACTAAAATAAACTTGTACTTGCGCTGTGAACTACGATTTCATTGAAACCTACATTCTCAGGTTTGATAGAGCACCGCTGGTCAGTTCTTTCACGGTATAGTCGGTCCATATGAAGTAACTGAGTGTCGAATGTATTGTCATACGTAACCAATAATATTTTGTAGTGTGTGTGACAAACTGCTATCGAAAAGACTGATTCCGTCACTTCAGTCACCCACAATGAGCACACACTGATGTTTTACACCAAGGCGAAGGCCTAGGCGCATGTTATATACTGGTCATAACAAGTCCCCTGGAAGAAACACCACAGCACGAGAACTGCCAAAACAATGTTTGCAAATTTGAAATCCATGATTACGTCCGAAGCTTAATATGCTGTACACCTTATATCTTCCCAAGGCTGTCTATGTATGAAGCAACTGAGTGCCGAATGCATATCATATCCATACGTAACCACTAATATTCCGTAGTGTGTGGGAAAAACTTATTCCGTCACTTCTAAGAGGAATTAAATCCAGGTTGAGTTAAATAAGTAAAGTTGACATTGTTCAGTCACCCATTAAGTACACACACTAGCCGCACGTGACAGACTGGGGAGGAGGGTAGATTTTTCGGATCTCTAAACATTGGCTGACAATTTTGCAACAACTGCGTGAAAAGCGCTATACAATTTGCCTATCTTGGGGACACTCAATGAAAAATGAAAATCTGACATTTTGTTGTCATCGAGGTATTCTGCTTATTCACACCTCGAATTTCTGTTCCGATCCCCCAACACATTAATAGGGATATCTACTCTGCCTGCCCCTTACCCACCCGGCTCACACAGTCCACTGTGAATTTGAATGTTCTGTATAGTATGCACGAGTCACAAATGAAGCGGGGCCCGGCTGGCATTTGCAATTTTTAGGAATCGACCGGCGTGTAGATTCCTGTGAACGATCGCGAGATCGGCGTGACACAATTGGGACCTGATTGATAATACGACGAACAGTCTCTTATACCTGCAGACCATGGTAGACTGTCAGACCGTCACTGGGCGATGCTTGTCTGCTTTTCGACTCGGTGCCGCCAAGTCGTTCGGTGTCTCACGGGGTTTGCGCAGCGTAGATATGGCTTGGTGGCCTTATTACTTCATGATTTAACTTGGTTGTTTGTGGATTCGAGTTTACGTTGTACCCTTGAGCGAAGTAGGCTACTTTTTCGATTGCTTCACTTCATACAGGTGTAAATAGGTACCCTGTGAGGTAATTTGTATAGTATTGTGCGGTATATGGCTGTACTTGTGGGAAGTCCCATGGGACACGGTGGCATAACGGTTTGATGTTCCGGTTGCGAGCAGCAAGAAATTTGCACTGTATAGTGTAGTGTGGGTCTGCCAAGTTACCAATGAGCTGAAAATCACCCGTCCAGCGGCTGATCGACAGTTGTATGGGTCGTCTTAGTCTACAATTCGACTAGCGGTTGTCGCGCGCTGTGCTCCTCGTCCTGCCAGACATTCACCAGTCTTCGACCGATTCATTGGCAATCAGTTGGTGGGTGCACAATACCACACGAAGTTTTAAGTCAGCGCAAGCCAATAGTGATGGATGATTTAGAGGATTGCAAGATTGTCGCAAGATCATTATTTTGTGGGGATATTGATGATTTCTGTGGCTCACTACAGGTCAACATGTAATGTGAGTGTGTTTTCACAGAAATAGAACTATGTCGCCCATGCTAGTGGCACGGTTCGGGTTACGGAATCCGCGAATCACAATTGATAACTAATCGATCAGTCTATGTGGGACGCAACATTAAAGGCAAAGCGATGTGCCCATATACTCGAAAACAATCCGTCGCAAACAGACATGTCACTCAGATTACACTTGATATGCGAGCAAAAGTCACGATAATTTAGCATTTTCTAACCTTCAGCTTTAATAAAACACTTTCATTCCCTATCCTCAATACTGAATTATTGTACCGATTCTCATTTCTCATATGAATTGAGAGAATAACACAGGTGTGAGAATATATATTTATCGGTCTGAAACATCTTTTTTTCACCAAATGAATGATGACTTAAATCGTACAGGTGAATTTAATATAAAAACAGTCAGTGTATCTTTTTTCTAGTAACCATTTGCGCAAACCATTCTAGAGATAGCAAATACCTTCGAATAATTGGCGCTTACGTCTCGCGCGACGGTCTGTATAACAACGTATGTGGGCAACACAATCCAGCGACTGGCGCCGCAAGTTAAACTCAATTCTTAAGAGTTATGATAATAATTCTAATTAGATGTGTTGCGATGTAGGGAGATGTGATACAATTCTATTCATTCCCATTGAATTATAGCCGTAGGAAGCGGGGTGTCAGGAAACCCCTTCTTCATTTTTCATTAAGAATAAAGCATGTTCCCACTTCCTTCGTTGCATAGAATGGGCGTTCAGGTGGGCTATATTGTACCATATTGCATCTAAGGCCACCTAAAAATGTGATATTTCACAAAGGAAAGAGTGACATCCCCCTTGAATGCCCATGTAAAATACCAATCTTCATCCCCACTCAAAAATACCATTTGTATCTAAACTTGTACTGTATTTGGGAAAGGGGAAATACGTATATCATTTATCGCACCAAATCGCATCTAGATTGAGAAAAAATGGTGTATTTCCAAATCGGAGTGGGTGCTTACTGCTTAGGTGTGCTAGTGCTACATCGCACCAGATTGCACATACGGCCATCTAGAGGGGAAAAATTCACAATGGGGCGCTAGACACCCACATCATATACAGTACCTTCCCCCGGATAGTCCATCAACATTCTCCCCCAACTTAATCGCCAAATGGAACTTCCTGCTCGACCTGCACCTCTGCAGTACAAATCAGCACCGAATTGCACACTGACTTGATGAAAATTCATTTTCCCCGCAACGAGGTGAGTGTTCTGGTGTGCTACATTGCACCAGATTGCATCTATAGGTTAGACCAAATGGTTATGAATTAGGGAATAACGAACAGATACGAGGGGCTTTGTTGCGGAATCAAAACCGGGATGACGTCATAATAGGAGGTTAGAAAAGCCCGAGGCGCAGCCAGGGGCTTTTGCCCGAGTATCGAACCCGAGTATCTGCTTATTATTCCCATTCATGAATATTACATTTTGTATTTGGAGAAAACGTGAAAAAAGGAGAAAAACGTCATTCAACATGCATGTGATCATAATCTCCCAACACAGTGAAACTCCCGCGTTGCAAAGATGTTGAAATATCAACCTGACAAATTGGGACTTCTTCCTTCGATAGTTTACAACCCCTTGTACCATCCTATGAGTTCTAGCATTTTTCAAACATGTTTTTTAGATTTAGGGTAGTTCGTGGGAAAATATAGCCTAATGATGAAATATTTAATATCGAGATTTACCTAGACAATTACACAACAACCCTCTTACAACAAGTCGACGAAATATCGCCCCGGCGCTGTGTGTATAGCCTGCATGCAGTGACACTCGAACACACACACGCTCCACGTACATTGTACGCTTGGCCAAGTCCACAAATTTCACGAGAGTCGATCCTACAGGTGCCGGGATTAATGTATTATTATGAGCTTTTTCGCAATTTCGGAAATATGAG
>JAODTT010024441.1:0-10502 GCA_025400115.1 Pentamera pediparva
GTCACATACACACACACACACACACACACACGACATGACTGGATAGATTCCTCGACTGGAGTCAAGGAATCAAAAACAGTCTGACGGGCAACACGGGAGGACTAATATTGGCCTACTTTTTCTCAGTTTCTGTCTTCCATATCTCAAATTGATTTGAGAGAAACTTTTTCCTCTCCATGTGGGCTGATTGTTTCATCTGATGCTCAACCTATGCTGTCCTCTTGCCATGGTTCTGACGACGGAATCACATATACACTTGTCTGACAGCCCAAATTTCGATATACCCGTGTGCCCGCCTCTTCGTAAATGGACTCGTCCATTATTCACATGGGGTTTGGGGCGACAATCCATCTTTAATGTACTATCTCCAAGGTACAATATTGAATGAAGTCATATTTACATGTCCTTTGACCTTCAACACAATGCAATGGCGTTGTTCTTTTCAAATCACATTATTTACCCTTGTGACATCTGCGTGATATGTTGTCCCGATTATATGGTACGTGTAGGATCAATCCCTGCCTCGATACCATCTGAGTTGAGGAAAGAAGGCTAGTTAGCGCTTGTACTCAGCCACGATAAAAACAGCAGGGGTTCCTTGATGAGCCCTTTATGCCTTCCTGGACCCAAGCATCCCAAAATCGATTTCAGAATGTGTGATTTTTTGGTCAGGTTTATCCTAAATGGGGCAGACCAAGTGCAAACTATGACAATTTATGATTAGCACTTCACCGCCACTTAACGTTGTTTTGGAGTTGATTATTTTCTCACATATTATATGTTACTGCCTGTATTTTGCAGTGTATTGAAGTAATCACCTGTATGGCGTCTATCTAAGAGGATCACGTCCAATGACATCGAAATGACATTGTCCGGTTGAATAATTTAACGATATTTTAGGCGCTCTAACTAATATTGACACAATTTCAGCTCAACAACACTCCTAAGAATATTCAATTATGTAACAATAATATTAGTGATTTATTTCGCAATTATCGCAGCATTGGGACAGACGTACAAACGTTTGGGACGAAGCGATCCCGTCAGGAAGGTATAATTGTGAACCTTGACTCAAGGATTCATGTACTCAGATGTCATCATTGCAAAGAGATAGGACCAGCGGTATAACGTACACTGAATGACATAGTGGCTCTCCTTGCAGTCCGCGAGGATCTTTATCGAAAGATGCTTTGCCAACAACCCTGTACTGCATCAGCAACATCGCTCATCTGAATGCAAACTAAAGAGAAAGTAGTTCGCCACAGTGCACGCTTCTCGAACGATTTTGATATGGAAGAATAATTGTATTTGGTTCGTCATAGTTTGGACGTAACGTTTTCCATCACGTTCAGCCACAGCCATATCGACAGTCTGTCGGCACGGGGTTTAAACGCATTGGTGTATTTAGGGGGCACCTCTATTGATGCCAACATTATCAAACAAGATGGCAAGGGTTCTTGATTATTCTACTCCGTGGGCCTTGCGAGGTTTGGTAGTTATCACCGAGGGCCGGAAATGACAATTCACAATGCGAGTGAGGCGCCACCATGTTGGCGCTCAGCGTGCCATTTGTTGTCCCAGAAATCTAATGGATTGCAGGAAATGGCATTCCACGGTCGTCTACTAAGCATTGAAACCAGTGGCGCATTTCAAAAGTTTGAAAACCTAGGAAAATATACCATTGTGTCACCTATAGACTTCGAACGCTATAAATGTGTTTGGAAGGGAATGCGTGAAAACATCACCCATCTAGTGATTGGATCATGCAACATACCCTACCATGCACGGAGCGTGAGAGGAAAATCATTGGAATATTGCACACTTTTGGGCTAAATTTGTTAATTGTGTCCGCTATGTAATGCATCTTGTTATACCAGCTTCAAGGGGTGTGTTTGCATGAAACACGTGAACAATTCTTATTTCTGCTTCATTTCAGTTAATGAGTCATATAAAAAACACCGTGCACTGAGCGTGGGGCGCACTAAACTTCCGGGCACTCGTTAGAGAATTCTGGCAATTCTATCTCTATATTGTATCAATATTCCATTCAGAGAAGAGATATAAAGATGGACAATCTTCTGTATTGTACCTCTTCTTGGGGGCTGGCCAGGTTTCAGTTCGCGGGCCGGAAACAATTGACTGGCTGGCCGGATTTGACACGCGGGCCGCCATTTGAGAAACCCTGGCCGATAGCATAAACTGTAAAAGACAAAAAGTTAATCTGTTCTGCATATGCAACGAGACAAGACACCAGTTTGGTCAACGCGGTGTTCCTAAAAACAACTCCTGTTGAAGCTGGCAAGCAGCCATGCATTGTGAAAGATGTCAAAGAGGTGACAAATGATTATACATTAATTGATGGGAACCATTTCCAGATCGCGTGCAAAGTGGTTTGGAAATGGCGAAAAAAAAAAGAAGTTACATTAGGAATTTACAGAATCATTCCATTGATAAGATGAAACATGATTGATGGTTCAGGTCATGTAATTTCAGATAGCAGTATAAGATTGAAAGAAACTGTGGCTTCTCATAGAAATTCGTAACTGTTGAAAAAAGCCTCAATCACTATATTGCCAGAGCCGTCAAAATATTCAGAACATCTTTGATACTTACGGACCCATTGCCTCGTCAAATACATACTATAAAATTGCATCAAAAGGTATTGTTACTCGTTATAAGCAGATTAATAATTATCCATTATATTGGTGAAATTATTAGGACTGTGTTAGATATTATTCGTTGATGTGAAGATGATTTCCTTTCTCAATTTCGGCCCTGATTTGGAGCAATGGGTAACAACTTTTATGGTGATGTCAGTTCTTGAGTTATTAATAACAGTTTTATCTCCGAGTGTTTTGGAATATCACGTGTGGAAACAGGCCTGTCGGCTCAGCCTGTATTTTTCTGAATCATTGGCAATGAGATTTGTATATCGTTGAATAAACTCACTGATCTTATCACATGCACACTCACAGTACGAATAGGTGAAATAAGAACTCCATAACTTTCATGTAAAATTGTCACATAAGTACAGGTAAATTTGACGAAGTTGTAGGTGAATTTTACATAATTATAAGTAAATTTCACTCAAAACGTAGTAAACTAACTAATATCGACCTGTAATTATGTAAAGTTGTTTCTCAAAAGTCATGGAGTATGCAGAAAAAAGTGTCACTAGTGTATTACAGATGGTAGTAGGGGAACATCAGAAGAAAATCGTTGATGTTTTAGAACGATATTTGAGATGAACAGGGCTTAAAGTCAAGATGAGCATTTTCCTCCAGATGGTTCTCTGTCGGGGAACCATTGAGGTTCTTAAATGATCTTGGTATAATATTTATGCATCACGAAGCGGATTTGTTTAGATTGAACTCCCTTCCGAAATTATCTCGTATAAAGAACCCAATCAATTAGTGGTAAGCTCGGGATTTGGCTTTAACCCTTTTCCTGGGGTGTGCGCAATATATTAATATATATATAAGAATTTCTGAATTTGAATAAGCTGGATACAACCACACGATTAAATACCACAACAAAGGAGGAGAAAACGGCACACACTTAGCTAGTCGCTCGATATGAAAACTCGAGCATCCTTTTGGCTTTGTTTGCTACCACTATACAGACATTTACCTGTTCTCATTATTGCCTACATGACGGAATGTAGCTCCCGAAAGCCTACGGTTCTGGTACTGGGCACGGAAGCTCACAGTTATACCTTCATCACGTATATAACTCAGACTGCGTCATGCGCCGACTTCAGATGAGATG
Source organism: Pentamera pediparva (assembly GCA_025400115.1). Lineage (NCBI taxonomy): Eukaryota > Metazoa > Echinodermata > Holothuroidea > Dendrochirotida > Phyllophoridae > Pentamera > Pentamera pediparva. The sequence continues at coordinate 3,769 of JAODTT010024441.1, forward strand.
AGTTTACTCAACTGCTCAAGTAACAGGAACCCTCCTTTCATGTCCCCTGAAGCACCGTATATATTTGGTCGACGATGGGTCAGCACAACAACACTGTATTTCCTCCACTCCAATCGTGCATACCTTGCCGTAACTCAGTTATCTAGTGTCGTACAACCATAAAAAGTGTCAGGTAAGTTGTGATGTTTGGGTTTGAGTAGGTATTGTATTTACCGAAGGGTCTTTGTGGGCTTCATTACTTTTATGAAGACGATGATTGCATTTGATGAACAAAATCTCGTATTTAGAGCAAATACGTTCTTGTGCGTGCCAGTTGGCTACAAATTGTTGTTTTAAACGCGCAAGAAAATTCGACCATATATATATTAGATCCCTAAGAGGCAGTACAGGTTGAAAGTGGTTAAAAGCTTATCGATCTACGTGGCTTCAAGCAGCCACGTGCCTTCGAGCGCCCCAGTCAGGATTGGAGATTAAGTTAGAGCTGTGCAAGTGCGCATCTGCCCCGAGCGCCTTACCTCAACGATGAACTTCTTACAATATGATATATATCCTGGTACTCAGAAGTTACAACACAGGAGTAGCAGCACACTGCAAAAAACAACAGTACAGTTGTTATCGGAGAATACCACTTAGACCAAGTGAACACCAATAGAGTCCGAGTAATGAAGCCTTATGGTAAACGCCTCGCCAATTGAGCCAGTAATGACAACTGGTTCCTAATTCAATGAACATGTTACCTTTCAAGTTGATTTACAATGAGATCAGCGTATGTGATGTGAGCAATATAGTTATTCAATTAATGAAGAGGCATCCTTTGCAACTGGTGAAAAAGCGATGACGCCGTTTGCATGACGTCACAACGCAAATCGTCTCGGAGCAATCCGATATCGTTGACAATATATCGTATAATATGTCAATGCAATATTAGCTTCAATATACCGTGTAAAGGGTTTTCGTCGTGACGTCATGGAAACGACTTCGTCGATTACTCGCCGAGTGTTGTGAGATGTTAATGCCTCTCTAGAGGCCGTATGAAGCGAAAACCCACACATTTCATATTGCACTGGATTGTTTTGAAACTTGAAAAAGGCTGAATCTCAAATTTGAAGGTCCGAACTCATTCAAATCTTGTGTTATCTACATTAATCGTTTGAGTTCGATGACGTCACAAGGGGGACCCACATTGAAGTCGCTATTGAATTGCACAGTAATTGCTGATTTTCTATTCCTCCCGGAGTAAAAAATGCAAGTTAATTTACATAACTGAGGTCAATGAATGCTTGCATCTATATGTTCTTACTACAAATTCTGTGAAGTTTCATCCAAATCAGACTAACCATTCTCGTGTGAGAGAGTTCTTGAAATGGTAAATTTTGCATTAACTTTGCATAAGCAGGTATTTTTCTCCCCACGGACGTCACAAAGATATAACGTAATAATAGGTTTGTCTCATTTTCATCGTTGTGTTAAAAGTAAGAGACAATGCACCATAAAAAACCACTGTATATTTATTTTAGGAAGCACGGGGAAAGGGCAATAGGTCATGGATTAAGTTGGCCATCGTTAATTGTTTGTATTGATTGTGTGCGATGAACCATATCAGGTGAGAACTGCACAAGTTTCGTTTCGTAATTGTGAATACACTTTTAATCAGTCCGTTGCGCGCTACACACTGGTGTTAATTCTTTATTGTCGTATGGCTGCCAGTGGCAGGCCTACGTGGTTTACATAACTTCCTTACATCTATCTAATTTATATATTTTCCTCGGCCTGCGCCTACAATGATGGCAGCAGTGTTCGAACATTGTATAGTATAGTTAGTTGGAAGGGACGGATCCGTTATTTCCTCCATGGAGCTTCATTTTTACCTAACGGAACTCACGACAAAGGTATGGCTATAACCGGGAACTATACAATCATCGGAACATTCGTAAGTTTATTCAAAATAACTGAATCAGGAAATTGGAACACATCTACGCCTTCAACGGGAAAAGGAATAAATTGGAGAATCAAATTACCACCAAATTTACAGATCACGAGGATTCTTATGGATTACTGTCTGTACTTCTCCGCCATTTTGTAATCGCACGTGGCGGATTGATTGATTTTACTCGTGGCAAATCTACCATTAACAATAATGAGGTGTAAACGGAACCTTCATTATTATCATCAGGCAGAAAATCTATATATTCGCCTAGATTGTTCTAATATTCTAGAACAAATGATACAGTTTCACATGGAAGGGAATAATCCAGCATGCAGTGAGACTGAATATCGTCTTCATATTCTTCTCAAATCGTCGAAGACATCTTCAGTAGTGCCTATAAAGTAGATAACGGAACGACCACCATTAATGGATCACGGGACGAAATCTCGGAGGTAGAATATCTCCTATATATTCTCTTCAATATCATCTATATATTCTCCTCAATCACCGCTATATCACTGGAACGATTTGGAACTTAATTATTGAACAATCTCGTTAATGCATAATTCCAGCACCTATACTGGCCACCCCGTGAATGGATTACATGGAACTCTCTCTCTGGATATGGAAGTAGAACCGAGGAACTAAACAGGTCTCGACAAGGAAAATCTGAGGAGGAAGACGATAACATGCAGAGGACGATATCATCCAACCAGGTCGGAATAGTCGGAGGATACGTATCTGGCTGGCTGATTACTCGTGAGCTGCAAGTTCCTATAGGCTTACCGACGCACATCAGCGACGCACATCACCGACGCCCAACGAGAGGGTTCATCTGAGGAATTAGTTTTATAATCCCCCCTATACGAGAGGGTTTAACTGTGAAATTCACTTATACTTCTGACACCTATATTTACCACAGGCTTGGACGGAATTCCCGATATCCCACGAGTGTCACCGAGGTTATCCTGCTGTTGCAGAGGCGGGCAGTGACGAGTGTCTTCAGGAACTACGTATTCAATGGATTCTATAACAAGTTTTGGACTTATCTGGACAAATCTGGAGATCACCCTGTAAAGATAAGTCAGATGGAGTACCGTGGTGAGAGTATCTTGAATATCACAACACCCAAAACGATGACTTTCAGAAACAATATTCCAGAACTTCATCGATAGCCATCCCTTATCCAATTTGTGATTCTAAAGACACGGAAGATATTGCCGATTGACTTTGAACAAAATTCCCACTGAAATTTCGCCATATAACGAATGGGCAGAATATCAAAGACACTATATCACCATAAATTTTCCCATGACTGCCCGATCATGGCAATAGCCAGGGATAATAATAGCCCAGTGAATTTGATATATTCATGAGAGAGGTATTTTTGGTATATTAGTCCATCTGAACTTTGGATCGATATATAAAACGATATTTTTGACACGAATTTCGATAGGTATAAAACATATTTATGCATGAATGACATATTTTGATTGATTGCATATTCGATACTGTCCCTTCTTATCCGTCGATTTCGCACCAAACTTATTTATATTAGTTACAGTCATCTTTTGTCTAACAGAACATTATATTGATAGTTGCGTGCACGGTCCTTGAACCGCTACATCCGTCGTAGTTATATCGCAATTTTAATTTCACGTAAGTCGTTATCGTTAGCTCTCCCAACATACTGCTTGTAAACCATACCCCCTCCCAATTAGGGAACGTAGATCATTGTTATATCACTGCCACCTTGATTTCTTGATCCACTCACCTGCCCACTGCCACACCCTAGCTTTGAAATGTACCCCCACTAGGAGTAAATATTGCGTAGAGTGCATGTCTGTCGTGATTACCTACCCATCAGTCATGGCGACGGACAAGCCCATTGGAAAGGATGATTCTCCCAGCTGCCCAGCTATAGGTTACCCCCATTGTTTAGTGGTGATAGTACAGAGGACTTCAGTCAATGGAGTAGACGACTAGAAGTTAACGTTTCCGCCCTTGAAGATGTGGGCCTGAAGAAAGCCGCTCTGCATGACGTCCTACCGACTCGTTTAACTGGTGCAGCATTTAACTTTTGGGACACGCTTACGGATGACGTTAAGGGAGACTATGCGAAGGCAAAAGGAAAACTAAAGTCTACCTTCTGAAACAGGCTCCTGATCCAAACATTCCAAACCAATATGCGAGCTAGACTACCAAAACCAGGCGAACCATCAGAAGTTTATGCTGTCGAATTGTCGAAAATGGTCGCCGAAGCGTTCCCTAAATACGGCAAAAATGCGATCGAGGGAGAGTGCTTCAGGAGATTCGTTATTGGGTTAGATCCATACCTTCAACTAAAGGTAGTACACGAATTGGGCGCCAGTACGTTTAGTTACGCTATCGACTACGCGGGGCGAATTGAATGAGCACATCAAACGAGCAATATCTCGGTTCCCGCCAACTCCATTCTGTCATTCCATAACCAGCCACCTCAGGTCACGACAACTGATGCAAATTCCCATGTCCAATCCATCTTCCACGATAGAATGGGCGACATGCAAAGAGTAATAGGGAAATTGGCCGATAAGGTAGATCATCGGGAAATTGGGTTGTATAGCTCCGATCGATCTTACGAGAAGACACGAGATTCATCCCCGAATCGGTTTATGGGACATCATCAGTCTCACCCGAGAACCTACCGAGATGAGCGAGGTCGAGATCGATCACTACCTAACCGTTATCAATCACCGTCTCGCGGAAGTAGCTAATATCGATCGCCATCACTGTATCGTAACTGCCAGCTAACGCTTCATCGAGAGCGATATAGATCACCACTCCCCAACTGATGACCAATATCGATCGTATTCCCCTTCACCACAACAAACGTCATCAATCTCCACCCTACCGAGAACGTCACTGATCTTCACCCTATCGGGAACGTCCGTACCATTCAGATGATCGATCACGTGGACGTGGTAACCATGGCTCGTCACCTCAGAGACCCCGATCTCCATCCCCACGAAGAGATGATCGACGCTCTGATGATAGAGGGTTAACCGAAGATTCACGGGCCAAGTGAGAAAACCGAGACGCTTCGAGTCAACGTGTCACTTCCCAGGACCAGGGAAACGAAGCGGGTCAATCTTCAACTAAGAACTCTGCAGCGACCCAAACTCACCCCGATAGTGATGCTGTTCCGACCGTATCGTCAGTCGAAGATTAGGTCATAACATGAACATATCGGTTGTGATAGACTATGTCTCAGTGGACGCATTCATCGATACCGGATCTGACATGACGTTAATCAACGAAGAATCGCGAATCCGACTGCTCACTCCCAGCAGACGCCCGTGAGAGCAACCTTATACCATTGGCCAAAATCGAAGCTGTTGGAAGGGTAACTGCTAATCTGAACATATTCATGAGGAACCAATTCTGTTTGGTTGGGAATTCCTTGGACGGAATGAGGCAGTAGTCGATGACGTGAAAGGTACGATCACTGTAGGAGGAGAAGAAATAAGGATGCTGACAAAGTATATGGATGCCCCCGTACACTGTAATCTCATTTTCCAAGACACTGTCGTAAATAAAAGTAAAGTCACAAGTACCAGTTTGGGCTAGAATCGAAACATCACCCTTCAAAGTATACACAGAAGAGTACGTTTGCTTGGTAGAACCAGACCAAGCCAACAAAAGTGACATCATTGTCCCAAGGGCTCTGACTACTGTTGAAGGTGGACACACGCAAACTACGAATATGGATTCCATACACGCACTTGAAGAGATTAGGAAGGATCACCCACTTGGTAAAATCTACGCCACCAATCGTCACGATAGTCAATATACTATTGTAGACCATGAATTACCATAGCCCCGACCGGACTCGAGCAGGAAGCGGAGGAAGATGTCTCCAACGTGCACCTAGATGAGGGATTAACACCACAAGAGAAGGAAAGAGTTACCAACTTACTCAAGGAGTTTTCCTGTGTATTTTGTGATTAGCCAGGAAGAACGAGCATGATCCAACATAGAGTGGGAACAGATGGGGCCAGACCAATAAGACAGAGGGCGTATCGAACAACACCAAAAATTGAGGTGGAAATTGACAAACAAGCTCTCAGTACTGGGTCTGGGTTATACCAATTCAACGTGACTAACTAACGCCCACCCACATTTCAGAGACTGATGAAACTTGTCCTGAGAGGCACACACTGGTCATCCTGCTTGGTATGTCTCGATGACGTCATTGTAATGGGGAAAAGCATCGCGCACCACTACCAGAATTTGTTCGACGTTTTTACCAGACTACAGAAAGCTGGTCAACCATCAAGCCACATAAGTATCATCTGTTTCAACGCGAAGTCCGCTACTTGGGTCATATCGTTAACAAGGATGGTATCCAACCAGACCCGGCGAACAGTGTGAGGGTACAGAACTGGCCAACATCACGAAGTACTAATGCCCAAGTAAGAGGATTCCTCTGACTGGCTTCTTACTACAGAAAACTCATCAAGAATGTTGCCCAACATGCACTCCCACTACGGGAGCTGACGAGGTAAGACGTCAAAATATGAATGGACCCCAGAATATGAACTTGCTTTCAACACTCTGAAGGGGAAGCTGACGTTACCACCTCCACTGGGATTCCCCATTTTGCGAGCGAATTCACCCTGTATACCGATGCCTCGCTCTTCGCCACTGGAGCAGTGCTAAGTTAGCAAAGAGGGTGTAAAGACGTCGTGTCGTGATAGGGTACAGTCATTTCGATGGCGTGGGTTCGAATCCCACCGCTGCCACCATTGTAGGCGCAGACCAAGGG